>JAJONR010001872.1:0-134335 GCA_029582245.1 Solanum etuberosum | reverse complement strand
GATATTTTCACAAAAGGTCTTTTCAGAATTACTTTTGAGTCCTTTGTGAACAAGTTAGGCATGTTCGATATCTACATGCCAACTTGAGGGGGAGTGTCGAATGAGTTGGCAGATTTAGTCACAATCTGCTCCATCAATGAGCTGGCAGATTTCATTGTAATTTGCTACAAATAAGCTGGCAGATTTGATTATAATCTGCTGCCGTAAATATGGATAGAATATATTATTCTAGGAAAGTAATTTAGAGGAAATCTCTTGATTAAAGGATCTCCCAAGAATTAGGGATTGATTAGTTTATTTGATCTTACTTGTTCTCCTATAAATACTGTACAAACTCTATGAATAAAAATATACTTTTGCAGTATCTAAACTTTCAAATCTTTTAATTACTAACTGTTGCATGAGTCAGCTATTGGTCATCAAAATAGAATATTTCTCAATTTGCTGCAAAGGTTTTTAAAATGTCTTCTTTTATCTGTCTTTTTAATTACAGTAAACTATCTCATGCTGTCTTATTTTATTATCAAGATTTGTGTTGCACATGTGGTGTTGTCAACTTTTGAGTTGGAAGATTTGCTTTCTGATGTAAGCTGCTTTTACAAGTTGAGTAAAAGTAAGAGAAGGCTTTTGGTGCATAGTAAAATTATTAGTCTTGTATGACAAAGGTTGACAAGATAATGACACGGATTTATATATGACATTAAAGTTAAGTAGTGGTTGTGGATCATGAATGAGTCATCCATGAACATTTTGTTGCTTAATAAATCAGGCAAAGGAAAAAGAGGATCCATTCAAATATATCAATCTGTGACATAGGGCCAACAAATTTAGATTATATTAGCTTCTCTTATAAGGCAGTTACCTTATCTTACCTTTTTTGTCATCTCATCTTGAGGTGTAAAGGAATTCATTGTGCTTATAGTGCTAACCAACGGCGAAGGCTGCTGGGTCGACATTCATATTGAGAGTTTCCGATATTCCTTTTTATTTCTCATCAAATGAATGGCATCTTCTTCTGCCTTTCCACCCAACTCTTTGCTCTTAAGAACACTGGTTTTATGAACGAGTCATTACCCTTCTCCGACCCTGACTGCCCAACCTGAGAGTGGACAGCTAATGCGTTCCACTTATTTAAATGGGTTCAATGGTCGGTCCATGACCCCTGGATGCCGAAAGCGTCCTTGGGGTGATCTCATAGTTCCTACGCGGTGGAGATGATGGGGTCGGTCTATGGATATTCCTTCCTTTTCTTTTGTTGCATTCGCCCAAAGAGATGAAGAGAGATAGTGCATCAAGCTTTTCGCAAGGAGAACTCGATCTTCTTCCCCAGAGATCTCAGATGACGGAAACCTGGGAGAGCCACCGACTCCAACTACCGTTCATTTACGATCCACACTAGATCTAACCAATCTCAATTCATGATCGCACCAGTGGAAGGTTTTGGTGGCTGTAATCCCAAGCTCAAAAAACCCGATTATGTGTTTGGTTACTGCGGTTCCCACTCTATGGGGATGCTGAGGTATTGAACTCAGTTTCATAATCGCAAACACGGGTACAAGGACTGCAATTACAACTTTATTCCCGGGCTCTCAAATGTTTAGTGTTGTGATTGCTGCACAAGGCCTGCGGTTGCAACACAGGTATCTTAGATAAACAACTATAATTTTTTCACTTTTCTAGATTCTCTATGCAAGAAGATGAATCTCCCCCATTTCTTCCCGTCATCAAGGTTAGTCATTTTAACTTGATTGAAGCTACTCCTAATATAATAACACATGATCTAACTCTCAAATCTTAGATTTTTGGTTGGATTTCCTATTCGACTTAAGATTTGAACTATTGAGGCAATTGGAGATATTTGACAATACTGAACTACTAAGACATTCTATAACTTATGAGTGGTGTGATTATGCTATGGCAATGATATAAAGGGGATGGATAAAAAAGCCCTAGGCATGTTAAGTTCATGCATGTAGAGTAGTTGAGTATTTTCTCATTACTGCTCCAATGTTCAGCCAAATACTCTAGCTGAAGATGGAAATCTCCTTGAGTCTTAATTGGTGCAAAGGGTTAGATGCTAAGTTCTTTTCCAATGGCGAAATTGAATTGATCAATGCCCTCTTATATATTCTGATGAATTACAAAAACATACTCGGTGTGATCCCACCTGTGGGGTCTGGGGAGGTTGGGGTGTACGCAAACCTTACCCCTACTTTGTGTGACGTAGGGTGACTGTTCCCAATAAATCTTTGAATTGACAAAGGTATTATCTTTTACGGAGAGATTCTCAAGCAGCATTTTGGCTAAACTTGGTATTAACTATGCAAATTCTGCCTAAATGTTTCTCCAGGTGAAAAAGAAAAGCAATGGGAGCTCCCTTTGTTTGAACCTTAGCATAATATTTTAAATGTGTCTCTCGAGGAGCATTGCGATCTGCTACTCAAATGTTCACTTAGGAAGTGATGACTATGTCAAGTCCCAGAAGATGAATTAGCCTTCTGACTGCATTAGTTTTACAATAAGTCTATACATTTGTGTTGACAGCTACAGCTCAAAGCCTAAAAAACCTAAAGCCTCCTTTGAGCAATGGAGCTAATTACAAGTTTGAAAAGATCTGTACATTCATTTTTGAATCAACACATTACATTGATGAATGGGCGTATTAGGAAACAAATGGAAAAAAAGAAGAAGAAGAAATTATCTTCTTAGCTGCTTGAAGTACTTGCAGTTGCCTGGTGCAGATATCTCAGTGTCTTTTGATGATTAAGGAATCCCATAAACCAGAACTCAAAATCATCCTCTGTAAGTACTTGTATATACTTCTGTGGTGGCTTTTCCCTATTTTCACTTTCTTTTGCTTTCATTATCTTACTTATTGGGATCGATACCTGCAATTGTGAACCGGCCTATTAGATTATGCTTTACGTGGCTAGAAAATTAAGAGTTGAAGAAAAATGGAACAGAGTGGTACCTTATAGTAGATTCTAAGCAACTTTCCTGTTGGAGATAAGAGCTTTATTGATCTCTCACTGCAGAAAGCGATCTTATCGGTAGAGATGTATAGAAGGCCTGCTATTGGACTAGCTGTGGTTGATAAATAACATTAAGAAACTTTTAATAGTTTTTTATCATTTCTAACACTAAACATCTGCTTGAATATCTTCTCCAACCCTCCAACTTGAAGAATTTTCGCTCCGAGGCTCAATTTTCCCTTCACAGTTTCCGTTAGCTTCGGGCTAAGGCTGACTGCACCATTAAAGTTGAGACATTAATGACTTTAGAATAGATACTTTCTATCATATATACATGCAAATTGTGATTCTTGCATGAATTTTGGTACTTCATGACTCACTTTTCTGTATTCTTTAGGCTTACGACTGTGTTTGGCCACAACTTCAATTCGTAATACTGAAGGCATTATTTGCAAGTTGAGGTTTATCAGTATTATGCAATAACACGTGAAAATTTTGTTTGAGAAGTATTTGGTATTCAACCACAAAACTTCAACTAAGGCAAAATATTCTTTTTCAATTTCTAACTTCAAATACTATGTGAGTGCTTACTTACCATGCTCGTGGATGCGTTGTGCAAGACAGTCCATCCTCTCTCCAAGTTTGTTCATCTTACCAATCACAGATTTTCCTACATATTCAATCTTAATGATATCTTCTTCAAAGGATATTGAGTTGATTCTTCATCAAAAGACGGGGGATCGGAAATACTCACTTTGCTTTATTTTAGATATAAGTGCTTTGAAGTTGCAGATGGAACATAGTCTTGGCTAGCAGATAAAAACAGTAGTCTTTTTGGCTGCCTTTCAAATGAGCACACTGTTGAACTCATGGGAACAGTTACTACATTTCCACCGAGTTAGGGGATGTTGTTTTCCTATCCGCCTATGTTATGGCGGACAAAATTTTACCCAATACTTGTGTTGGTTTGAGGTAGTAGCAGTGGGAGAGCCACATAGATCGAATGGTGGTTGGTTAAATACCCTTAGTCAAAAAATGATGTTACTGTATATGTTGGTCAAAAATTACTTGATGAATTCTGGTTTTGCTACTGTCTATTGCTGCAGCAGGTAGTTAGAGTATGGACAAGTTGACCTGGACACCACCGTTAAAGACGGGATCTTTCTTAATTTGCTGTAAAGGTTTTGAAATTTCTTCTTTTGGCTGTTTGGTCAATAACAGTAAGCTAATCTCATGCTGACTTGTTTTATCATCAATATTTGTGTGCACATGTTTGATTTTTTTGTTTTATTAATAAATCAGGCAAAGGAAAAAACAGTAGCCATTCAAATCATTCTGTTATGTAGGGTGGGCCAACAATTCTAGATTATATTAACTTTTCTTTTAAGGTAACACAAAAAAATTGAGATAAGTATTAATTGATAGATCGTCACAGTGGACTCCACAAAATTTGAACTCAAACAAAGACAATCACACATAATTAAAAAATGTTATGATTTAATACACACGAAAAATAGAGATAAATCAAAATTATTATTTCGTGGCACATAAATTTCAAAGGAAAGTGACATTCGTCTTTCGAAAATGATGTGTATCATTGAATAAGTCGTATCAATGGATCAATAAAATTTGAGCTCAAACAGAGTAAGTCACGCATATTTCAAAAAAATTATAGAATAATTATACATACAAAAAATTGAGATAATCTCAAATTCCTATTTCATGACACATAAATTGTTTGCGTTTCGAAAAAATGAGTATCATTTAATAGATCATCACCAATAAAGCCATAAAATTTGAGATCAAACAAATTCGATACCAAAACATTCATAAACTAATACACATAATACGTGAGTTGCTTATATATGTCTTCCTCTTATACCAAATTCATATACCCATCGAAAAAAAGAGAAAATTTGGTATACTAATCATAGTGAGATTTTGCGTGATTACAAAATATAATAATATTTTAATTTCAAAACATAGAAAAATGTTATATTATATTATATTATATTATATTATATAACAAACATGTCAATATGTATAGACACATTAAAGACTTCGAATTATTGTTTGAGGAAATTAAATAATGATTGACTAGTTGAGTCAGCAGACTTCTCTTATCTTTCCATCATTGGCCAACAAAACAAGACCACATATTAATATATTATTATATTATAATGAATAATATTTTATCTCATTTTCTCTTATAAATTCACAGGTCTCATAGATTAGAAACAACAAATCATTAAAAGAAACCAAAAAAAAAGAAAAGGAAAAAGACAAAAGGAAACAGCCAAACCAAAGAGGTATTTCTTTTTCTTAATATTATTGTTAGATGCTAAACAATTACTCTTTATTCTTTTGCTATATCTCAATTTGAATGACATGATTTACATAATATTTTCTACTGTAAAGGGAAAAGTGAATAAAAATATGAAAAAACACAATTGCTTCTGTTTCTGTTTGTTTCAAATGTAAATCAACTTCTATTATTTTGTTATGAAGAAAAATATTGTATTAATCTACAACTTATATGCTTCAAAGAGTCCTACCACATTCTCACTACTAGAAGTATCGAAAAGCTATCTAATTTTTATGGGTTGAAAACACTATTATTTTTCTTTTCTCATTTTTCAATTAAAATATTTGTGGGAATAACTACTCAACATTTTTCCGTGGAAAATTTCAATGGGAAAGTAGTGACTTTTTAGTTGTGTATTTATTTCAATTTATTTGACAGTTTTGACTTGATACAAAGTTTAAGAAAGTAAAGAAACTTTTGAATCTTATAATTTTAAACAACAACTGTGTAAAATATATCAAAATACCTTTTGGTCTTAAACAATATGGGATGTGAAAAGTTAGAATTCAAAATCAAACACTTTCCCTTTTATTGCTTTGTCTATTCTTTTCAAATCAAATTCTGCTATGAATATATTGTTTTGGATAAATAGTAATATGAATTGAAACTAAAAGGCATGTGTCTTTTGTAGGAATTACAATTGATGAAAAAGGGATGACACACTCCATTGAGATTACTTCAATAGATAAGCAAATTCCACTGTTTCTTCAAACTAAAAAAGATAAGGTCTACTTATATGACTAAATATATAGACAATTAATTGATATCATCTAATGCAATTTTATTGTAAATTGTTTTTTTCTCTTTACAAGTTTTGTAGGATCATGGAATCTTAACATATGCATCAATATTTACAATAATCATCTTGTGAATGTGTTTGAACTTTAACAATACTAAAATTCACTTAAATATAATATTAATGGCAAAAAAAAAAACTGACTCTTATCCATTACAGATGGAAGAAGGGAGGGAAGTAGATCATTTAATCGACATAAATGAAAGAATCAATGAAATGTTTGAGGATTTAGACAATTCAGCTATTAAATCACGTACCATATTCAAAGTAAACGTATGGCTACGTGAATCAAATCCAGATGCTTATACACCAAAAGTGGTTTCTATTGGTCCTTACTATAAGAAAAATCCTCAACTTGATCGAATGGAAAAGTACAAATTATTGTACCTACGACGATTTCTTCAACGGAATAAGAGTCTTGATCTGAAAAGTTTCATCAGTGAATTGCATAAACTGAAGGAGGAAGCACTGAAGTGTTACGAGGATACAGAAGAGCTTGGTAATGATAGTCAATTTTGCCAAATGTTGTTGCTTGATGGTTGTTTTTTGGTTGAGTTTATTCGAGAGCGTTGTGAAATGTGTCCAGAAGGAGAAGACAAGATTATTAATATTAATGTTGAATACATATTTCGAGACTTGATGTTACTAGAAAATCAACTTCCTTTTTTTGTCCTCAACAAGCTTTATGGCATGACAAAGCAAGATGATGAATTACCATTAGCAATACTGGTGAATTATTCGTTTACCTTCTTTGGTAGCTTGCCAAAAATGACAATTAATAAATACTTCAGAAAGACAGAATGTAATATACGAAATATCAAACATTTACTTCACGCATTACACATATTTTCATGTCATGGAAATCCCATGAAAAAGTTAAAAGATGGCATGATATGGCATAAGGTCATGCCAAATGCAACAGAGCTTTCCAATGCTGGAGTTAACTTTGCAAAGGTTAGAAATATTAATGATGTGAAAAGTTTATTTGACATAAAGTTCGAGGATGGATTGATGACAATCCCTTGTTTTGAAGTCGCAGATAATACGGAAACCCTCCTGCGAAATCTCATTGCTTATGAGCAACAATCGTCTGATGTACGACCTAAATATTTTAGTGATTATGCAACTTTTATGGATTATCTCATCGACTCAGACAAAGATGTGAATTTGCTTCGCCGGAAAGGAATCATAGAGAACTGGATGGGAGAGGACAAAGATGTGGCTAGCCTCTTCAACAAAATCGGAAATGGAGTCGCTGTTTATTACGACTTCTATTACAATGAAGAATGCTTTAAAGCAATTCAACATTGTGAAAAACCATGGAACAGAATGAAGGCAAATTTGAAGCACAATTATTTTAATAGCCCTTGGGCAGGAGCTTCAACTGTGGCAGCCATCATACTCCTCCTACTCACGGCTACACAGACTATTCTAGCTATCACAAGTGCCGTTAAGTAAGTAGTAATTGTCTCCATTGTAGTGTTGATGAGCTTATGAGTTGTTAGTTTGTATTTGTATTGATGAACTAATGAGTTTTTCATGTCCCCTTTATGTATTGGGTTTTATAGATGAAGGTTAATTTATTTTAAGTATTTATATTTGTACTCTAGTCAAAGTTCTATCTGGCTTTCCGCTGGGAAAGTAAGAGACGAGTATAGTTGCGAACCTGGAAGCCTGTTGAAAAGGGCTTCTCTTTCTAGTTCGAGAAGTTTTAAATAAAGCAAAAAGCCTTTGACACCCAATCGGGTTGCTTTCCCAGGTCTCGCCGGTATTGCCTGTAGGTCGTGATGTGCCTTGAGATGGCCGTCTCCTGTCCCCCTTCCAGTGGGGAACCCGCTCCCCGATCGTCGCTCTGCTGCGTCTGGCTCATCTCCTATCAGTAACATGTATCAGAATTCAGATAACTCTATCCACTACGCAAGCGATTACATTAAGATCTAAGAAAACAATCCCCTGCCCCTTTTACTTGCATTCACAGCATCAGCCAAAAACACCCCATATACCAATAATACTGTCCTCAACACATCTATTCTTCACAATTTCTTAAGGTAACAACACTTACTTTCTTAGCTACGAGATTTAGGCATAATATATAAATATGCTCTCTAACTTGGTCTTATTTCATATTTATGTCTTTTAATTTTTGGTGTGCACAAGTAGACACTTAAACTTGTATAAAGTTGAACAAGTACACACATGAGTCCTAAGTGACATAATACATGTAGGACACCACGTAGGACACAAATTGTCATGTAGGACTCATGTGTGTACTTGTTCAACTTTATATCAATTTAAGTGCTTACTTGTGCACACCCAAAATTGAAGGACATGAATATGATCTGAGGTCAAGTTAAAATGTATATTTATGTATTATACCTAAGAAGTATAGGGTGTAAGAAGTGGCAACATCACAATTGAGTAAATTAACCACCAACCCGATCAACAAAATGAGTATTTGCACTGCAGTACGGATTATGGATAAATATTTAAAAATTATGTGTAAAAGCGTATTATTTATTTATTAACTAGTAAAATTACCTGCGCCTCGTGCGGATATGTAATATTACAGAATTTATAAAATAATACTTAAAATCTATCAGTCATTAAAACTAAAACACTATATTATCTTACATATAAGATTACGTAGTAACGAACATTAATAATGTAAAGGAGAATGATAATTATAATACCTTATCATCTATCCTTCAATCAATCATCTTTAATTTGATTTTATAATTTATTATTTTGCTTCCAGGAACTGTTACTATTTGATATTTTTGGAGAATGAAATGAACATCAACCTGAGATATTAAATTTTCTAATAAATAAATAATCGTTGGTGAATAGATAAATAAATTTTAAAAGGCTGAAAAAAGTGAACAAATATTCTAATTCTAACGTGTAGAAAGTTCAGCCCTGCCTTTTGCTTTACATATATCATTTTAAAGTTCCCCATTTAAATGTATCATAAGTAATTATTAAAATAAAAAATTAAAGGGAGAATATATCATATTGGACAACAATTCACCTTATTATATATACTTGAAAGGGATAAATATTACACAAAACTATTCGGTTTGTTTGGGTGTTTTTTAATAATCAACATACCAAAGTGATGGAGTTCAATTTGAAACTACACTTCGATTCCAATCGCAATGTCGAGACACACATTTATTACTTCAAGAAAAGTATTTACAACTTGCAATAAACTTGAGAATCTGTCCATACTTCATATTGAATATGAGCAATTAATTTATTGTGTAGTTATTTATGTCTTTGGGAATAAAAGAGGGTCGAGTCTAGTCATATTCCTCTATAGGTCATTCGGTACATCCTTGAACCCACGTCAAAAGTTTATAAATTCTTGTTTTGTTTTCTTGGTTCACTTCGCACATCAAGGTGCGATAGAGTTTTTAAGGTATTTATGTCCTTACAATGGCATACCAAAATTGAATTTTGTCATCAAGAGATGGTAGTATAGATCTTTAAGAAATTTTTTTATTGTACCTTCAACAATTTCAGTAGAGAAAACTTGTGTGAATACTCAATTAACGTGTGTTATTTAACATGTACTAACAAATACTTATAACAATAACTTTGCAGAAACATAAACAACAAAGTTTAAAACATGTACTCAAAAACAACAATTAATATCATAAGCATAAATTAATGACTGTTAAAAATACATTACCAGGATCTGTAACAATAGAATTAAATAGAAAGGAAAAAATCGAGCCCTCTGAATGCATAGTATCCCCTTAAGGAAATTATTCCCATCTAGTATCCGAGGTTTAAAGGAATTGATCATCTCAGGATGGAACGATTCTATTCACCAGTGTATTGATAAAAAAACAATGGTGTCAGTGAGCCACTCAACAGGAACAAAATACACGAATATTTAATTGTGCAGAAGAAGAAGAAGTTTAGAATTTTCGTTGTTTTAAAATGAGAGGAAATCCTTCTATTTATAGACAACAGAAGATAGTGTGAACGAATGCTTATTGTGCCTTATTGGAAAGGTCACAACTCTTTGGAAAAGTTACTAACTCTTCCGAAAGGTTACAACCTTTCATAAAAGTCACACAACTCTTTGGAAAAGTTACAACCCTTCAAAAAGGTCACAACCTTTCATAAAAATCATAACTCTTCATAAAAGTCGCAACTCTTCATAAAAGTCACAACTTTTCATAAAAATCACAATTTTTCATAAAAGTCACAACTTTTCATAAAAGGAAAATGCTAGTTTTAGAAATAAATAAATTAATTAAAAGAGAATCATGATTTGTGGTGGCGCCACGTAGGCGGGCCTAGAATTCTCTTTTATATATATATATGATATAAATATTGAATATGAGTAAATTTTTTATCGTTCTATCCTGCTAATTATTAGATATATATATATGATATAAATTAATATGAGTAAATTTTTTATCTTTTATATATATATATGATATAAATTAATATGTGGGATAACCCTAGAATCAAAGATTAAAAATCAAGTTTTGAATAGATAATCATACCATGTAAAAGCAAACAAATAAGAAAAAAATGAAAAGGGAGAGACAAAAATACATACTGGAGGCCAGATTTTGAACGGTAACAATTAGATTAACAATAAAAGTTAGAACCCTAACTTTTGAAAAAAAAAAATTGGATTAAACTTTTTTTAATGTCTGATTAGAAATCAATAGTCAGATGTTGTATTAGAGAGTACAAAACAAATAGTTTTTTCCTATTTACAGATTTTATAATTTTTTTGTATGAAATTATCCCAAATATAAACTGTGGACAACCAACGACCATGGAGGCCGAACGATTTTACTGGGTGCGCAGATACCACTAGACCAATCGTTTCATTGTGCTTGTGGGTCTGCAGGAAATATATATATATATATATATATATATATATATACATTTTATTTCATATTTTTATACAAATATAAGGTCTACGGAAAAGCCAGTGGGTTTTATTTTATTTTATACATTTTATTTCATATTTTTATACAAATTTTGAAGATTCAAATTATTTTTTTCAGGGGGCTAATCAATATGAACAAAAGGCGAAATAGTAAAGTTGATCTATCTATTAATGATATTTTAATCACTGTGTAAAATATAAAATATTCATCTAATATTAGACGGAGGTACGTAGTATCTATCTAATTATCTATCAAGAAATGAACAATATAACTAGACATTGATATGAAGTGAAAAGGGAAGCTTTAATATTTGGTTGACCTTTCTATATATATTAGTCGTTGCATTTATAACTATGCATTGCATCACCAACATGAGTTGTGGTGCACTGGTGAGAGTGTTTCACCTTTAATTAAAGATTTCGGGTTCGAGTTCTGGATATGGAGAAAATCTAGTTGGGAGCGCCACCCCCGAATAGGCCCTGCAGTGCGTGATCCGAATTTAGTCGGGACTCCAATGTAGACTCCGGACACCGAATGAGAAACAAAAAAAAAAAAAACTATGCATTGCATCCGTATATATCTCTTTTTCTATTTTTTTTTGTAACATTTGTTCATTTTGGGGTGATATAAAGGGCACTATTACCATACAATAGGAATTTTATTTTTATTTTTTAATCAAATAGAGTCTTTTTCACAAGGGTAACTAAGTTAATCTTATTTCAAGAATATAAAATATTAAAGGGTTAAATGGGACAAAAATAATTAATTTAATCTTGATTTTGATAAAATAACAGTAAGTTGGAATACTTATTTTTGACAATCATGACAACTTATATTTTCTCATATAAATAGGTGGGAGTAATGGTAATTAAACAACTTGTAAAATATTTTTTTCACCTAACTTTCTATTTGGTCTGATAGTAAATATCTAGGAAAGTAAAATATCGCTCCCTTATTACTTAAATTTTGAATTTCAACACATTACTTTCACAATTAAAAAGAACACACACATACATACATAATATATTTTACTTTGTTGTGATATTAATGCACCTGCTCAACTACCCTACTTTTTGTAATATTAATTTTGCACCTAACTTTCATTTTCATACTTAAAAGTGAAATATCGTGGAATATATATAGTTATTGACTTGAGTCAAATGGATTTTTCAAAAAAAAAATTATTGTCGGCCAAGAGCATTTTTGTATTGAAAGGCCACAAAAATTAGATATCTTTTTTTCCATGTGATTTAAAATTCTCTTATTAGATACTTAATTTTAATTGACTCAGTTCTTGAAATTGATCTCTATTATTGTCGTCTTTCTTATTCCTTTGATTCATCACTTTTTAAATTGTAGAAGCGTTTAAAGAATTTTTATCAAAATTTTATGAAAGTATACTTAGTATCGTGTTCTAGCTTCTACTTGTGACTCTTACATAACAACACAATATTTGGAGTTTGGGAGGGTAGAATATACACAAACCTTGCATCTACCTCAGAGTTGAGATAAAAAAGTTATTTTCGATAGATCTTTGGCTCAACATAAAAACAATTTAGAAAAAAATTGTAATGAAATTAAGTATTAAGAGGCAATAATAGATAGTAAAAGAATAACAAGTAGTATAGTAAAATAGTACTACAGCAAAATAATACTATAATTGAACTATACGAAACTATATAAAAAGCGAAGAATAAGAAACTACAAGAATCGTCCGACGACTACTAGTAACGACAACAAGAAAATGTAGTCCTTACTAGTATTAGTATATATGGTCGCACTCCTACCTACTAACTTTTTATCGTAATTCGTGTTCTCCATACTTTCTTACTATAACTTTTTAACAAAAAAAATATAAAAAATTAACTAAACCGTATCGGTATCAAAGAAAATTCGAACATCCAATTTTAATGATGTAAAACAAAATAATCAAAAAATGATATAATACAAATTTTATAAAATAATCGACCAAACCTAACATTGACACCCCCTACCCTACACGTATCTAGATAGTATATATAGGGAAAATTAGCAAACTAGTCAAACTATCTAACATGATTATTAAAAACATCTATACTTTAAAATAATTATTGAAAATGTCAATATGTCAATATTTTAGCAAATAAAATGTATCATAATATAATTAATTTTCTTTCCTTTTATTTTTCAAATCAGGCCCCACATTGAACTAATTTTACTCCCCTATCGTGAAAAAGAAAAAAAAAAAATCTCATTACCCACTTTCCCCTCTTTCTAGGTTTTTACCTCAAATTCCTCCTTTCTCTCTCTTGAGTTTTTCACCATTGTTCTCTCCTTTCCTTGTCTAAGAAAATCACATCTCCTATTTTCCTCCAATTTGTTCAAGAAATCTCACAATTCCTTCAAAATATTTTTCACCCAAATACATTGTCACCAAGTATCTTTTGAGATTTCCCTCTATTATGTAAAAACACTATTAATAAAACAAAAAAAAAATTGGGTGCTGAAGATTTCGAAAAACTTGTGGAAGACCAAGTTGAGAAAGAACAATTTCCTATTAGTTTGTTTTGTATTTATTAAAATTTGTATCTTTTCTCGATTAATATTCAAATCAGTATGTATGCTATTAATATTTGTATTCATTCAAAATCTTATGTTGCATAGTTTATGAATCTTGTATTTGTTCCTAATTTGAATTCATCCCAAAGGTATGTCAACTAGATATGTATTTTATGTATAGGAAGAACAACTTCCTATTAGTTTGTTTTGTTTTTTTATAATTCTATTCAGAATTTTGTATCATTTCTCAATTTGTATTCAAAACCGTATGTATGCTATTAATATTTATATTCATTCAAAAATCATGTTGCATAGTTTATGAATCTGGTATTTGTTCCTAATTTGTATTCATTCTAAAGGTATGCCAACTAGTTATGTATTTTATTTAAGAATGATTGCAACAAATATTCACTTATTCCTTTTTAGTTTTATATTTCATTCTCACTTTTTCATCATACTGTTTTTTGTATTTTATATATTATTATACAAAATACTACATAAAAACTAGAATGAATATAAATACAAATAAAATACATATTGGAATGAATACGACTTAAGAAAGGATACAAGATTCTGAAGAAAAAAATAAATACACAGTGAAAAATACATGAATACAAATATGTTTCTTAAATAGCTACAGAATCATATGGCATATCTATTGGAATGAATATAAACTAATAAAAAATACAAGTTTCATTATAAAAAATACAACATGAAAACTAGAATGAATACAAATAGTATACATATTGGAATGAATACGATTTAAAAAAGGTTACAAAATTCTGGAAAACAAAAAAAATACATTGTGAAAAATAAAAATACATTATGAAAAAGGCACACGTTTGAGTTTTCTTTGAAAATGTAACTGATGAGAATTTGAAAATGTAACTGATGAGAAAATTAAGTGATATTTTACCTTCTTTTTTTAAATATTCTCTCCCTTGATTTTCTTTATTAAATAATTGTATTCTTTCAAATTAAACAAATTTAAAAAATACATAAATCAGATATACAACAAACTAAAATATTGACACTTTTAATAAATATTTAAAATGTGGCCAAGAAATCCTACTAAAATATTGACATTTTAAAATTTTTCTCATATCTTTAATTACCTGTATTTTTTTATTTATTTTCTTTCTATATAATAGATACTTCATAGCAATGAAAAATCCAGGAGAAGCAAGAGTTGAGTAGAACAAAAGAAGAAACAACCAAACCAAAGAGGTAATTTTCTGCATTTTCTCGTTCTTTGCTAAAACACTATCAATTTATTATATTATTTTACACCTCAAATTGAAGGACATGACTCAAATGGATAATCATTTTGTTTAAGAGATTCTTAGTTATCGTTATTTTATTATTCTCATTCCATGTTTAATTTGATACTTCCTTTATTTTAGAGTTTAATTAATTTAAATTCGCGATAGAAAATCTCATTTTGAAAAGTAAGCCAATTTTAGGATTTAAATTTGAAGCCGTTAATCAACTGGGAAGGAGTAATTACCTGTTGGTTACTATTTTGTGTGTTCTTTTTTGAATTGATGTACTACCACTACAATTTTAAATATTTCTACACAATAACCACGTAGTAGAAATGATTTGTGTTGTTAGTTTCTCAAAATTATACAATGATGTGAAATATTAGGGGTCGTTTAGTAGCTGGATATGAAAGAAGTTATTTATGTATAGTTTTCATTTAGTAGCTGGATAAGAAAGAAATTATTTACGTATAAGTTATATGGTGTTAATTGGTAGATAGATAGAAAATATCATGTATAAAGTTAATACGACGTTTGATTGACGATTTAGAAACCTGCAAAAGTAATACATGTATAAGTTATGAGAGAATCTGTATATTATTTTATGCAGGATAGAAGGTGGAATAACTAATACTACGTATATGAATAACTAATACTTCTACTAATTGTAATAGCTATGACCATACTGCATCACCCCATAACGCTACTAGTAGGCGTACAACTCTGCCTCTCCCATGTACTGATGCATATTAATCATTAATATAAGTATCTTTTGTAACAAAATAATTAATTCCTACGTAACTAATACATGCATAAAATAATATACAAATTTCCTCTAACGGTGTAACTAATATTCCCTCAAATTGCCATTAATTTAGGATGAATAATGTATTGCTTTGCATAATTTAGATATATCCAATCTAGAACAGAAAGTTGATAGTATTAAAAGAATATGTAATTGCATCTACTTGTAATAAACATTTTAAATTTCTTACTCTTTTCCGTTACAGATAGAAAGGAGGAAAGAGCATGATTTGATAGAGATAAAGGAGACAAATATGTTTAATTATTTAGACAATTCATCTACTGAATCGTATATCATATTTAAAGTAAATGTGTGGCTACGTGAATCAAATCCAGATACGTATACA
This sequence comes from Solanum etuberosum, assembly GCA_029582245.1. Lineage (NCBI taxonomy): Eukaryota > Viridiplantae > Streptophyta > Magnoliopsida > Solanales > Solanaceae > Solanum > Solanum etuberosum. The sequence goes on along the minus strand of JAJONR010001872.1, from coordinate 118,332 downwards.
CCAAAGATGGTCTCTATTGGTCCTTACCATAGGGAAAATCCTCGACTTGGTCCAATGAAAAGGCACAAACTATTGTACCTACGACGATTTCTTCAACGGGAGGAGGGGCTTGATTTGAATAATATCATCAGTGAATTGCATAAACTAAAGGATGAAGCACAAAAGTGTTACGAAGATATAAAACAGCACGGGCATTATGATTTTCTCGCAATGTTGTTGCTTGACGGTTGTTTTGTAGTTGAGTTTATTCGAGAGCATTGTGGAATGTATCCAAAAGGAGGAACCAGGATTATCATTGATGATCGTGCAAGTTACATATTTCGAGACTTGATGTTACTAGAAAACCAACTTCCTTTCTTTGTCGTCAACAAGCTTCATTCCATGACAAACTGGTGAAAATTTTGTGTACCTCCTATTTCGGTGGCATGGTAAAATGGACCTGGTCATCGGAATGTAATGTTGGAAATATCAAACATTTACTTCATCTACTACACATATTTTCATGTTGTGAGATTAATCCCAGGGAAATGTCCAAACCGTCTCAATTGTACTAGCTTGTTGTAACTGATTATATACTTTCAATTGGCGCTACTTGGTTTGCCTCCCTGTCCCAAGCTTTGTATTGTGTCTTCAATGATTTGAGTGAACTTCTTGTTATCATCAGACTTGTGATTTTTTGTCCTTTTAGGATAGGGGAAACTTTTTCATTATAGGTTTGGGACTGCTTGGGTTCTATATAGTTGGAGATTCTAAAGTATTGTGCATGATTTACGATATAGTCTTAAGAGCTTGAAAGTATTGTACACTTTCTTCTTTTCTTTCATAGAACAAAACTCTCTCTGCTTTTGTTTGAATGATTAGGCCTAGCTAAACCTCGTTAAATTCTTGTGTTTTTTTTTGCTTCTCTATTTTCTTTATTTGTGATTGTATGCTAGTTAATCCACGATATTTCCGCAATAATAACACATTGATCAATTCTTCCAAATTATATCCTCTTATCGGAGTTCATATCTTCCTGTTAACTTGATCATTTTCAACAAACAAGTTGACTATATTTAGGACTTTTCATTTTTTGAACTTCATCATTTATACCCTTTAAATCAACAAATATGGATATGTTTGTTTTCTATGTCATTTGTTGATTTAGAAAAGGTTCATCCATGCTATTATTTGTTGACTAAAATAATATAGATGAACCAAACTTTTAACGGATGACATAGATGAACTTTTTCCCATTTCTCATAGTTTGATGATATATTTGAGTTTTTCTCTTTAAAAAAATGATTTAATTAATGATGTGGCCGAATCATAATTGACCACGTGTAAAAAAAAATTTTGCAAAATCAAAATTGTTTTCCGTTAACAAATAATGGTATGAGTGAGCCTTTTCTGAAACGAAAATGGCATAGATAAGCCAAACTTTTAACAGATGCATCGCATAGATGAGCCTTTTTTCAAAGTTCGATGACATATTTGAGTCTTTTCTCTAATTTTTAGTTGTCACCAGACTTATCTCCAACATGATTTGCAATTGTAAGCATCCGAATGTATAAATCAAATCTTTGATAAAATGTTTGAGGATTTGGCCAAATCATCTTTTAAATCAAGTACCATATTCAAAATAAATGTGCGGCTACGTGAATCAAATCCAGATGCTTATACACCAAAGATGGTCTCTATTGGTCATTACCATGAGAAAAATCCTCAACTTGGTCCAATGGAAAAGTACAAACTGTTGTCACATAGGAGAGGACAAAGAAGTGGCTAGCCTCTTCAACAAAATCGAAAATGGGGTCACTGTTTATTCCAACTTCTATTACAACGAAGTATTCACAAAAGCAGCTAAACATTGTGATGAAAAACCATGGAACAGAATGAAGCATAATTATTTTTGTAGTCCTTGGGTAGGAGCTTCAACTATGACAGTCCTCATACTCACAGCTATACAGACTATTCTAGCTATCACAGGTGCCTTTAAGTAAGTAGTAATTGTCTCAATTGTAATGTTGATGAGCTTCTGAGTTATCACTTCTTTTTTATCAATTATACTCTCTCATTTTATGTTTAATTTGTCATTAATTCAAGAAATGGTTGCTTCAACACATACTTACGCTATTGTCCACTTGACTTCTATATTGCATGACGATCTTTAGCGACAATTAATTATTGGTAATAGCTTCATTTTTGCTAAATATATTATTTTAATTAGAGGCAATTACTAACGACAATTACACTTTAGCCCTCTTTGTAAATGTTGTTAGTGAAAAATTACAAAATAATAGTATTACAAGATTACAATTGAAAATAAAATGAAGAAATAAATCTCTTCAGGCTGAGGCGCGGATATCTCGCTCTCTTTAAGGAGATTCAAGCCCACTGCAACAAATGTTTTTCACCGGTCCAGCAATAGTCCTTCTTGACTTGTCCCCTCCAGGATACAACAGCCTAATCACAAAATATAACTCAACAACTCTGGACAAGAGTTGAGTCCAAAGCTCCACAAAAAGAACACCTCCCTTCAACTAATAAGAACTCTCTTTTTTTGACAAACTTTATGCACTCTATATTTTTTCGTGTGTGTTGTGTGTACCAAACCAAATGAAGACCACCACTATTTATGCTAGAAGAAGTTTTCCTAGCAATGAATAGAAAGATAATTGAGTAGTAAATAGTGAAGATAAATGACGTAGAGGTTACATAGGTTACAAAGAATAATGGAGGAATAAAGAGTGAGATAATGGAGAGTGAATGGGGGAGAATTGATGGCCACTAACGGCTAAAACATGCTGCCAATGCTGCAAGAGAAAGAGTGGTAACATATATGCACTAACTCTAGGAGTAATATGCAGCAATCAATATTCTCATTAACATTAGCACATGATGAGAAGTCAACCAAACGACAACATTTTAGAATATTAAAATGTCACTCACAGATGTCACTAAAATCTATAACGATATTAGATCTAATGATAATTAAGTAAAGACTTTTGCACTCTTTATTAATGCGCCATTAACGGTAAAAGTCTTTTTTTTTACCATGACAAGAGAGTCATATGTTAAATTGGCTGCAGTTCTGTTTGCAATCTGAGCAGCATGTCCACAATGTGTAAATAAAATTAACTCTGTGGACACTTCCATTCCACAGCAGCCACACTTTCTCCTAAACTTTAGAATTTTGATATTTCACATTTGTAATCTTGATAACATCTCGTCTTTTTATTATTATTATTATTTCCCTTTCTTTTATTTTATAATTTTTTTTACCTTCTTTTTTGTTTCTCAACATAATATTTAAAGGATAAAGTTTATTGCCACAAATTTATTTTGTTCGATTCGCATCTTAAAGATCGCATAGTCTGATATGTTTTATACCTAACTTTCTTTTTCGTACTCAAAAGTAAAATATTGTGGAACATATATAGTCATTGATTTGAGTCAATTCTTGAGTCCCTTTGTTACAATTTATTTATTTTTGTTTAACTCCATTTTACACTACTGTAAAATAGTGGAATGAACTTTTATTATTGTTTTGTTTCATATTTCCCTTAACTCATCTCCTTTTAAATTGTAAAAGCGTCTAGAGAGTTTTATCAAAAACTTTACTAAATTACTGTCTTCTACTAACTTCTACTTGTGACTCTTACATAATAACAATACCACAATATATTTATTGTAGTCCCATAAAGTGGGGCGGGTGAGTAGAATGTACACCTACTCCAGAGGTGAGGTAAAAAAGTTATTTTTGATAGATCTTTTGCTCAAGATAAAAATAATCTAAAAAAAAATAGTCATAATAGAAGTACAAGAGGCACTAACAATAGATAGTAACAAAAAATATAGATGCTTACCAAAAAAAAAAGAAATTAGAGATAGTATAGCAAAACAATATTATAATTATAACTGAACTACACAAAATTATAGATATCAATAAAAACCGAAGAACTAAAAACTACAAGAATAGTCCTACGACTACTAGTAAGGACAACAAGAAAATGTAGTCCTAATGCCTAGCTACTAGTATGATCGCACTCCTACCTACTAATCTTTTACCCTAATTCGTGTCCTCCTCACCTTCCTACCATAAAGTTTTAGTAAAAAACTATTAAAAATTAATTGAACCATATCGATATCAAAGAGAATTCGAAAGTCTAATTTTAATGATGCAAAATATAATAATAAAAATTAAATTGTTATAAATTTTATAAAATAACCGATTGACTCGTAATATTGACCCTTCCTACCCTACATGTATCCACATACTATCTTCAATTATCTATATTTCTTCTCTTCTTTTACTATATAATAGATACTCCATAGCAATCAAAAATCCACCAAAAGCAAGAGTTGAATATATACAAAAAGAAGAAACAGCCACACCAAAGAGGTAATTTTCTGCATTTTCTAGTTACATGCTAAGCACAATCAATTAATTATACTATTATATTATTTTATACCTCAAGTTAAAGGACATGACTCAAATAGTTGATCGTTTTTATTTAAAAGATTCTTAGTCTTTGTTATTTTTTTCTATTGTCATTCAGTGTTTAATTTGATATTTACTTTAGAATTTAATTAATTTGAACTCACATACAAAATTTCGTTTTGGAAGGTCTATTTTTAGGACTTAAACTCAAAGCCATTAATCAATAAGGAAAGAAAGTTACTCATAGTTAATTAGTTGTGTGTTCTTTTTGAAATGATGTATCACTACAATATTTAATATTTTTATATAATTTCCACCAGGTTAGTGTTGTCTCATAAGATTGAGGATTTAAAATCAAACTTTATAAAGAGGTCTTAATTTTATTTTTTCTAGTTGATATATATTAATTGAATAATAATATCAATAATATGTATTATTATAATCATATAAGTAAGATCTAAGAAGGATAGGATGTACGAAAATCTAATCAAGTAAAAACATCAACGATGAAAAATATAATATAATTAAGTTAGAACAATAAAACCTACCTCTAGATCAATTTAAAGTTGATCTAATTATTTTCAAAATAGTGTTGTGCTTAATTTGATAAGTTGATATAATAATGTTAAAATAGTGTTGTGCTAGCTGGTTCAATATAATGACAATTTGTTGCGAGTGCTTGAAATTGAAGAAGACACCAAAAAATAAATTTGATCTTTTTTATAAATAGATAACAATATATTTTACATAATACAAAAGATTTGACCGTTTCAGAGACTTCAAAATATTCAATTACAAGAAAATAAAAATAGTGAAAGCTAGGGAAATTTAAAAGTTAAATATAAGAATAATAATGTGAATTAATATTAATTGTAAGGATATAAATGAGGTAACAAAATAAATAGCTATATACTACGATTACTTAAAACTATTTCATTTATCAATTATTATTTATTATAATAATCCTCACATTAAATAAGGTAAAAGGTTATTCTATTTTCAACCCAAAATTTTCTTTCAAAATTTAATAGTACATGATCCCCACATTTAATACGCATTTGACATGAAAATGATTTTCTGAAGAAATCAAGTTGATTTTTTTTTTGTTTTTTGTTTTTTGTTTAGCTCTTTCATTTAAAAATAGATTCTAAATTTAAAATTTAGAGATTCATACATCGGCCTTAAAATAATATTACTAAAGAAAATGTTCATAAATTTTGTGACACAAATGAAGAGCTTATGTGTTTGTCTTTCTTATTCCCTTGATTTGTCACTTTTAAACCTATTAAAGCGTCTACAGAGTTTTTATCAAAATCCCACGAAAATATATATGTGCATCGTGTTCTATCTTCTACTTCTTACTCTTACTCTTACTCTTACTAATAACAATAACAATAACAATAACAACGAACAATATTTTCAGTGCGCTTTCACAAAGTAGGGTTTGAGAGGGTAAAATATACGAAGATCTTGTCTTTATTCAAAGATGAGGTAGAGATCAAGTTATTTTTTATAGACTCGCGGCTAATGACAAAAAATCTAGAAAAAAGACGTAATAAAAGTATAAGAGACAATAAATAATAACAAAAATAATAGGTAATATATAGTAGAACAATATTGTGATAAAATAGTACTATAATTGAACTACATGAAATTACAGATAGCAACAGAAATCGAGAAACAAGAAACTACAAAAATAGTCCTACTACTTGTAACTTTGTAAGGGCAACAAGACAATGCACTTCTACCTATTAATTATTATGGACGCACTTCTATCGCTACTAACCTGCTATCCTGATTTGTGTCTTCTTCACCTTCCTACCATAATGTTTTAACAAAAAAATAAAAAAAATAACTTAACCATACCGATATCAAAAGAAATCCAAGATGATGAGAATTTCTAAAAATCGTATTTTGGTTATGTAAAATAAAATAATCCAAATTTGATATGATATAAATTATATAAAATAATCGATCAAATCGTAACATTATTACCCTCTACCCTACATGTATCCCGATACTATCTTCAATTATCTTTATGTCGTCTTTTTTTCTTTCTATATAATAGATACTCTATTATATAGAAATCCACAAAAAGCAAGACTTGATTAGATATACTAGAAGAAACAGCAAAAAATAGAGGTAATTCTCTGCATTTTCTCGTTTTATGCTAAACACTATCAATTAATTATATTATTTTATACCTCAGAAAAGGACATGATTCAAATGGATAATCATTTTATTTAATAGATTCTTAGTCATTATTGCTTCTTTCTATTTTGATTTATATTTACTTTAGAACTTAATTAATTTAAAACTATCTTGTCTTCTAATACTACAATACAATCATACTATTTATCAACCATTAGAGTTCAGTAAACTTCTTCTCGCTTTACGCCCTCGGATCACAGCCTTGACTCCACGTAAACCTTTGCAATAAGAAATCTCATTTTGGAATGTGGGCCAATCAACGAGGAAAGAGTAATTACTACTCCCTCTATTCCTAAGGGCCGTTTGGTTACTGGTTAGAGTTATGCAGGTATTAGTTATGCAGAGTTTAGTTATGTGAGTATTAGTTATGTAGGAATTATGTGTTTTTTTTCTCTTTGTTTTTTTTTTAACGTTTAAAGCTTATAAAAATAAAATACTATTGATATATTTCAAGTACATTATATTATCCTATTTTATATAATGTAAATTTCTATCAATATGTTGCATGTGTTGTTTGTACATTTTTAGTATACCAAATATATAAATTATATAAAAATTCACATTCTAAATAAAAAGTTAATACATGATAATTAAATATGTAGATATATTTAATAATATATAATGTGAATAAATAATTAGCATATGCGCTATCAAAATTATACATTCTGATTCACAATATTAATAAATATTATATTTTGATTTTAAATGAAAACAAATAAAAAGTCGTTTGTATACAAAAAGAAAAAAGAAACAAAAATAGTTTGGAAAATAGAATAGTTATATAAAGTTTTCAATAAAAAAAGATTTAAAAATAAATTAATAGGGATAAATGTGTAATTTATCTTTTTAATACATGTATAACTAATACCCACATAACTTATTCCACCTTCTATCCTTCATAACTTATACATAGATTCCCTCATAAGTTATGTAGGTATTAATTATGTAGGATTACAAAAAACGCAACCAAATACCGTATAAAATAATACTTGAATAACTTTTATACAATATTTAAAATTTATCAACCAAACATAGTATAAGTCATGTTGACTTTTCAACCTAATAAAAAGCTTTTACCAAACATAGTAAAACTAATACAATGTTTTATATGTCCTTTTATACCGTAATCAAACGTCCCCTAATTACTTGTCTACTTTTGAATTGACACATCTATTAAGAAAATAATGATTAACATAGTGAGTTTACCATTTTACCCCTATTAATTATGAAGTGGGTGAATTAAAAATTTAAGATTTTTAAGAAATATTACCTTTTCCAAAATAATTAATTGAGGGTATAATAGGTAAAAAAAATTGTCCTTTCTTGATTTGTCAAAATGGACAAGTAATTAGGGAGTACTAAAAAAGAAAAATAGACAAGTAATTAGGGACAGAGGAAGTAGTTAACTACAACTTATGTTGGTTACTCATCCTTAATTAGTTGTGTTATTTTTGAAATGATGTACCACTACAATTTTAAATGTTTCTTTGGATATTTAATAATAATAATAATAATAATAGCTATGGTATCTAGGAATTGAAATTAAAAAGAATGTGTCTTTTGTAGGAATTAGAGTTAAAAGAAAGAGAGATCCATGACACACTCCATTGAGATTACCTCAATAGATGATAATCAAACTCCACTGCTTCGTCAAATTGAAAAAGATGAGGTATTTCTCTCTCAATACTATATCAATTAGTTTTTTTTTAAAATTTCATTAGCCTACTTCTCTTTTGGCAATTAAATATAAAAAAATTAGACTCTTTCCTTTCATGTAATTTTAGGTCTATCTCATGATCCTAACTTATTCACTAACTATGGTTTTACACCTTTCGATTTTTTTAAAATTTGAGTCGGATCTGAAGGGGTAAAGAAAATAGGTCGTGTGAAGTAAGTTTCAAAAGTCATGTTGACATTCATAAAATAAAAAAAGCCAGTTTTAAGTTGTTTTTTATTTATTTGTCTAGTTAATGAAAAAGGTCAATATGCATAATTTGTTAAACGATGAAGGTATATATGCACAACATTTTTAAACACAGATATATCTAATTATCTAGACCACAAAGTTGATTATATTAAAAGAATATATAAATGTTTGCATAGTGCTTCTAATAAACATTTTAAAATGGGAAAATTGTGCATCATAGCAAACTATTAATTCAAAAAAAAAAAAAAAAAAGAGGCTATAGCTACAGTTTCATTTAATTCTAATTTGTAGCAAATACATTACCATTCTCGCCTCTCTCCCCCGAATCTCAATTCTCTCCCTCGCCTCTCTTATACAAATTTAAATGTATAAATTGTGTTTATGTTTGTATAAAGCGAGAGAGACTGTATATACAAATACAAATACATATATCTCCGCCCTATACACTTATAATTATACTAATACAAATCTTTCCTGCCCAGTTCTCTTTTGTCTTTCTCTCTCTCTCTCTCTCTCTCACACACACACACACTTTATACAAACACAAATTATATAAATACAATGTACAATTTGTGTTTGTATAAAGCGAGAGGGAGATTTAATATACAAATACAAATATTTTAACTCGATTCAATTGTATATTAACTCGATTCAATTGTATACAAATTCAATTTTTATGCAGATATACAAATACAATCATTGATACATATACATAGTAGTTACATATATACAATAATCTAACTGATATACATATACAATTCACCTCTCTCCACTCTCTGCCCTCTCTCACTCGCCTCTCTCATCTCTCTCCTAATCTCGCTCGCCACAGCCTAACACAAAGAACATATACATATACAAACCTAATTTTAATAGACACAGACACCCGATTTATACGTAGCGTCGCGATTTATACAAATCAGATGATCCATAACAAACTATGTTTGCTATGGAGCGCAAATAGTAAAACTGTAGCAATAGAGCACTAATACAATTTTTATGTTTTCTATTCCTAAAATTTACTCTTTTAAAATTTGTTACTCTTTCGTTACAGAAAAAAGAAGGGAGGAAAGTGGATAGTATAATCGAGATAAAGGAAACAAATGGTCAAGATCCATCAGGGTCGCAAACAAAGAAATGTGTAAATCAAATCTTTGATAAAATATTTAAGGATTTGAACAATTCATTTATTAAATCGTGTACGATATTCAAAGTAAATGTGGGACTACGTGAATCAAATCCAGCTGCTTATACACCAAAGATGGTCTCTATTGGTCCTTACCATAGGAAAAATCCTCAACTTGATCCAATGGAAAAGTACAAATTATTGTACCTACAACGATTTCTTCAACGGGATGAGAGGCTTGACGTGGAAAGTTGTATTAGTGAATTGGAGAAACTAAAGGAGGAAGCAATAAAGTGTTACGACGATATAAAAGACCTCGATACTGATGATGGTCATGAGTTTTGCCGAATGTTGTTGCTTGATGGTTGTTTTGTGGTAGAGTTTATTCGAGAGCATTTTCTACAGTGTCCAAAAGGAGAAGACGACATTATCGACTATAATTATAGTTGCATGTTTAATCAAATACTCCAAGATTTGTTATTACTAGAAAATCAACTACCTTTATTTGTCCTCAACCATCTTCAAACCATGACAAAGCAAGACGATGAATACCCATTGGTATTTATGGCGATAATGTTGTTTCAGAATGTTGTTAACTTGGAATATATGTTGATCCTCAAACCTGCTGCTGGAATGAGAGATTATCGTAATGTAGAAAATATAAAACATTTACTTCAAGCAGTACACATTGCTTCATGTTATTCGAATTCCACCAAAGAGTCAAAAGATGGCATACCGCCATATACGATCATGCCAAATGCAATAGAGCTTTCTGAAGCTGGAGTTAGCTTTGCAAAGGTCAATCATACAACAAGTTTATTTGATATAAAGTTTGAGAATGGATTGATGAAAATTCCTCGTTTTCAAATCGCTGATGGTACAGAAACCATCCTGCGAAATCTCATTGCATATGAGCAACAATCATTTAATGTACAACCTAGATATTTCACTGATTATGGATCATCTCATTGACTCAGAAAAAGATGTAAATTTGCTTCGCCAGAAAGGAATCATAGAGAACTGGATGGGAGAGGACAAAGATGTGGCTAGCCTCTTCAACAAAATCGGAAATGGCATCATGACTTCATCTAACGACTTCTATTACAAAGAAGAATGCTTTAAAGCAGCTCAACATTGTAAAAAACCATGGAACAAAATGAAGGCAAATTTGAAGCACAATTATTTTAGTAGTCCTTGGGTAGGAGCTTCAACTGTGGCAGCCATCATACTCCTCATACTTACAACTATACAGACTGTTTTAGCTTTCACAAATTCCGTTAAGTAAATAATAATTGTCTCAATTGTAGTGTTGATGAGCTTATGAGTTTTTCATTAATTATATTCCCTCGTTTGTATTTGAATGCTATTTTATCTAATTTCAAGTATCTCTTAGAATGAAACAAGGTTTTTGTTTGCGACAAAGATCAAACTTGTGACTGTGCTTAACCCACACATCATGCATTGCGTTCTTATCACTGGATTAAAATCCTTAGGATCCAATCTTTGAACTATACATACAACAATATAGCAGTGTGAGTTCAATGGTAAAGGAGTTGTTTACGTCAAATCATACGAATTACCATATTTAACTGACATATTAATACTTATATAAGAATACATATTAATTAGTCAAGCTTAAGTGATAAAAGTACTATACAAAAAGGACACGTGTCATAAATTCATTAATTTTGTTTGAACATCGGATGTGAGTAAAAAAAATTTATCTCACAAATGTGTTGGGTATTTGCTCTGATTTCTTAATGTAATTAAATTTCTTAACTAATACAAAATTATCAAAAATATATTATTGACATGATTAAAAGAGTAACATAAAATTGCATTGTAATGCTAGGCTAATATATTGATTTTAGTTGTTAAACAAAAATATTAAGCAATTACAAAAATTAAAAATTGAATCCGATGACAATTAATTAATACCGATAAAAGTTTAACACACTTTATTAATGTGCATTATTAATTAATTACTGTTAAAAATAATTTTTATTAAAGTGCACTCATTTGCCATCCCTAATTCGACTAACAAAATTTTACTATCTCTCACGCACTCACCACCACCAAAAAAATAAAGAAGAACAAAATGAGTATTTGCAGTTTTGCACATAGTGCAGTACGAACTATGGTTAAATATTAAAAATATATGTGTAAAACCATATTATTTATTTATTTATCTTAATATAAATTAAAAATATTGAATATGAATAAAAAAGAATTACCATTCTACCCTATATATTACTCCCTTCGATTCTTTTTATATGTCATTCTTACTATAAATAATTGTGTCACGTCCCGAGCCTACACCCTGAGCGGGACTGGCATTCGAGATCCATTGTTGGCCCCAAGAGAACCCTTGGTCTGACTTAGTTCTCATATAATCTTTTGAAGAACTGAACTTCACTCTTACTCTTACTCAACCCAAGGCTCAAGTCTTTAAAACAAGTTAAAACATTTGTAAAAGACTTTTGAAAAGACTCTAAGAACTCTCTAGACTTAGCTCTTGACTTTCCTTGAATTTGAATTTATGGATTCAAGGTTATGATTCATGTTTACGGATTTCTAGATGTTTAGAAGTCATTTAGAGTTGTTATAATCGATAGGAAGTGTTAGTACACTTTAGAAGGATTCAGATGGGCTAAACGACGAAAAAAGGTGGGGCAGGCGATCCTGGCGCACTGCTGGCGCGGGGAGCCAACCCCTAAAGTTTAGAGACACCAAAGTGGCGCACTGCTGGCGCGCCGCCCCATCCCCTGTGGCGCATCTGGGATGCGCCGCGCCAACTTTTCCCCAGGCTAACCCGACGAACTTTTCAACTCATTTTCTAACCTTAATTCGATTAGATTCTACTCTTTTTCTCAATTTCTCTTTAGATTCGGTTACCCAATACATGTACCCAAGAATATATCTCAAAACAACTCCTAAAATCGACACGATTTCCTCAAGAACTCAGCAATCCCATCCTAACTCAAGAACGAAAGCTAATTTCAAGAACACAATTCAAGATCATCAAACTTTCAACTATCTAGAACGAACTTCGCTGAAATAAACATGATTGGCGCGTGGGTGAACGAACCTAACGCTATGAAAGTCTCACATACCTCTTAGGATCGAATCCTTGGCGAAATCCGCAACGAAATCCTCAAGAAATCGACAAATCTTGACCTTTCTCCTCTTTTCTCTTCTTGAACTCTTTTCTAAAAATCCTAGCGTTAATTGTAATTGCGTAAACTGAACCAATTCAGTTTAGACCCCTAATTAATTACTAAAAATGAATTAAATCTGATAGGGTAAGGAAAAGATCAAAATACTCCTCTTAAATTCGGGTACTTTTCTTAAATGGACAGCCTGACTTCAAACGAGCATATCTCCCTAATACGAGCTCAAAAACTAGCAAACTCGGTGGCGTTGGAAAGATAATTCAAAGGCCTTTCATTTGATATCTGCTAGCCCATCTAACTCATCATTTACTAAGAGTTATGGTTGTTTGAAGTTGACCCAAAACTCATACTTAACATAACTTGCCAAATTTCATATTTTCATTCTTTCCAAAAATGGTTCTTTCTAATTCTAGTCTTTTCTGTTACAAGTTGATCCATAATACTTGTCATTTCATAAAATCAATGCATAAATTACAATATTCTTCCTATTTTACCCTTATAAGTTATTAGCCTTGAAAATATACATTTGACCAACATAGAAAAACTAAGTGAATAATTCATGTTCCTTGGTCAAATTAATTAATCAAAATAAATTGATTCATATTTATTGATTGAAAAGTTGACTTCAAAAAAAATTAAATACAGGTAAAATAGTAAACGTAATTTCTTAAAGCACGTGAATTAAAAATGGTGACATATAAATAGAAACGCTGGAGTAATTATTAGACTGGTCAATATTGGTACAACACATTTAAAGGAGACTGTGGTTTGGTGACATAATATTTTTTTACTACACAGTTCATGCACATGCATGTCTATTCCAGTACATAGTTACAAAAGAAAGAAGCTAAGCACGTTTTTTAAATGCTTACGTCTTCTTCAATTAGTCTCTTCGTTTTATTTTACTTTATTTGTATATATATTAAAAATAAATTATTTATTTTACTTATTTATTTTTATAAATTAAAAGAACTTTATTACTTTTTATCATACTATTCTTAATAATTTTAAGGAAAATGTAAAATTAATATGAATCAAATAATATGAAATGGAATAATCACTTAGGTTTTCCGCGTTCCTACCAAAATACACTCCCCTTTAAATGCATTGTGTCAGTATTGATCAGTCTAATAATTAATAGGGTACAACGATAAAAGCTTACTCGTTGTCTTTACTTTTTTCTAAATTACAAAACCTATCTTAAAATTTAGGTAATTTTATACAAATCTCATAGTGTTAAAGAGTTAATTACATCATATCCTTACTCTTTTTCAAATTACAAAAATCTCTTAAAATTTAAGGATTTCGAATACATCGCATCTCAATATATTACCTTTGTTGATACAAGACTCACATGTCTCGATACATCGCATCCCGATACATTACCTTTGTTGAAACAAGATACACATGTTTCGATACATTGTGTAAGAGTGATGTATCCGAAAATAAAAAAAATAGAAATTTTTATTATTTTTTCAAATGATATGATAAAATAAATTGTGTATAAGTATTATTATTTTTTGGTACTCAAAAGTATAATGTCGTGGAGTATATATAGTCATTGACTTGAGTCAATGGATTTTGGTTTTTTGTGTTGAAAGGCTACAAAATAAAGCGAATTATATCAAATAAATTTATGTGTAAAATGTATATTATATATTAAATTTAAAAATAATAATATATTAATTTTCTATCCCTGGACTTGGAATGATGAAAATGACTACAAGTTGATTGATGATTAACTTATACTTAAAGTTTCATCTTCGAAATCCATTATGTTACTTTTCATCGAAACTAAATTAGTTTTTAACATTTTGAGTAACAAGATATTTATTGATTTGATTACTAAGCTACAAGATATAACATCCTTTTTTATATGATTTAATTTATTTTTACTGAATAGTTAATTTTAGTAGACTTAGTTCTTGAGCTTCATTCAGTTGATTAATATCTTTTCAACCGTATATAATATAAATTTGTTGTCTTTGTTTAACCCTATTTTACAATACTGTAAAAATAGTGGAATGGATATCCATTTTTGTTATCTTTAATATATTCTTGATTGTCACTTTTAATACTGCAAAAGCGTCTAGAGAGTTTCTATCAAAAGTATGCTTAGTATTGTGTTCTGACTTCTACATGTGACTCTTCCACGACAACAACAACAACAACAGATTTAATGTAGTCCCACAAAATAGAGTCTAGGAGGGTAGAGTATATGCAGATTTTGTCTCTACATTATATGTGAGGTAGTCAGGTAGATATGTTGTTTTCGATATATAGACCTTCGGCTTAAGAAGAAAGCAATCTAGCTAGAAAAAGATGTAATGAAAGTACAAGAGACAATAGATAGTAATAAAAACAACATATAGTATAACAGAACAATACTACAATAAAATTATACTATAATTGTTGAACTACATGAAATCATAGATAGTAATGGAAATAAAAGAACAAGAAACTACAAGAATAATCTTAAAAGTATAGTGTAACAAGAAAATGCAGTCCTACCTACTAGTATAGATGCACTACTAATTTTCTATC
The DNA here is from genome assembly GCA_029582245.1 of Solanum etuberosum. NCBI lineage: Eukaryota > Viridiplantae > Streptophyta > Magnoliopsida > Solanales > Solanaceae > Solanum > Solanum etuberosum. The sequence continues at coordinate 102,931 of JAJONR010001872.1, read as the reverse complement.
CTAACTTATGTCCTCCACACCTTCCCACCATAACGTTTAACAAAAAATATCAAAAATTAACTTAATCGTACTTATACTAATGAAAAATCGAGATAATGAGACTATTTCAAAAAGTCTAATTTTGATTATGTAAAGTAAAATAATATAAATTTTATAAAATAACCGATAGCACCATAAACACACCCTACCCTACACATGTATCCAAATACTAACTTCAATTATCTGTATTTCTTCTCCTCTTTTTTTTCTTCTATATAATATAAAAAGATACTCCATACCAATGAAAAATCCATGAGAAGGAAGAATTGAATAGACACAAAAGAAGAAAGAGTCGAACCAAAAGAGGTAATTTTGTGCATTTTCTCGTTTTATGTCAAACACTACCAATTAGTTATATTAATTTATACCTAAAATGGAATAATCATTTTATTTAAAAGATTCTTAGTCATCATTGTTTTCTTCTATAGTCATTCAGTGTTTTAATTTGATATACTCTAACTAATTTGAATTCGCGATATAAAATCTCATTTTAGAAGTAGGCCTATTTTTAGAATTTAAACTCAAAGCCGTTAATTAACAAGGAAAAAATAATTACCACTTAACGACAATTTTTGTTGGTTACTCATTGTTAATTAGTTGTGTTCTTTTTGAAAGAGAAAACACATAAAAATCTTTCTAAACTTGGCAGCACAACTTACTTTAGCACTTAAACTATAGGGTGTTTAAATACCCCCTCCCCCCACTCTTTAACATCTTTCAAGTGCTAAAGTAAGTTGTGCTGTCAAGTTTAGGTGCTAAAGTAAGTTGTGCTACCACTATAATTTTTAATATATTTAGAAAAAATTATCAAATTAGTTGAAATTAGTAACTTATTTATGAAAAATAGCTATAGTTTCAAGATATTACAAAAAAGAGCAATATGTTGTTTTTATAGCAAACTCTTCTACTCTCTCCCTTGCCTCTCCTCCCTCTCTCCTACCCTCTCCTCTCTCTCGCTCTCTCTCTATCTCTCTCGCTCTCTCTGTCCCCTATCTCCCTTGCCTCTCCCCCCTCTTTCTTGCCCTCTCCTCTCTCTGGTCCTCTCTCCTTCCCTCTCCTCTCTCCCCCCCGCCCCTCTCTCCTGTCAATAAGAAGAAATACATTCAAATTATTGTAACACTTTTTGTACTCATTGTTATACAGACAGTTCTAACTTTTACTGGTGACGTTGTAACACTTTTTGTACTCATTGTTATACAGACAGTTCTAACTTTTACTGGTGACGTTGAGAACTAGTCTTTGTTGTAACACAATTGTTGATTGAGTGAGTGTTTCCTCATTATTCAATTTGTGTGGTGATGAGCTTAATATTGTGTCGCACCTCCATTGTTGGGTAGGTTTAGAGCTGAGAATATTTCAATTCTTTACAAATTTACTTGAGATTTTTCATGGGGAAATTACTTTTTTTCATGAATTTTTTTTTCTTGCAAAACAATCTGCATGTAATTTATATGCAAATTGAAATTGCACTGGAAGATTTTTTTCATCCAATTTTATTTTGATAGAAAAATCCATGGAAAACTAAATTACCTGTGAATTTGTTCATATCATTTTTCTGATAGTTAAAATATACATACTAAATATATCAAGAAATTGATTTCCAAAACTCTAATATAAATAAAGGTTAGAAATTTAAAAGGTGTATGCTATATTTTTCTGATAGTTAAAATATACATACTAAATATATCAAGGAATCGTTGACTAGTTACACTAGACTTTGGAAAAAAAATATCTCCTTATCTTTCCATCATTGGCCAACAATATTTTGTTTGTTGAAAGACCATCACAAAGCCACATATTAAAATATTATTATATTACATATGAATAATATTTTATCTCATTTTCTCTTATAAATTTACAGGTGACTGGTCTCATAGATTAGAAACAAAAAAAAGAAGAAAGAAAAAGAAATATCCAAACCAAAGAGGTATTTCTTTATTTCTAAATTTTCTTGTTCTATGCTAAACAATATCTATTTATCCTCTCTATCAAATGTATTTGTATCTGATCAAAAAGAGGATAAATACAGTTGTATTCATTGTATTTCTAATACAATTGATACAAAAGAAATACAGAGTACAATGCAAAATAAATACAAAATAGAATCCTCTCTCCTTCCTCTCTCGATATTGCTCGCCTCTCTTCTCTCTTGAGATCTCGCTCGTCTCTCTCCTTCCTCTCTCGATCTCGCTCACCTCTCTCGATTTCTCTTGCCTCTCTCTTGTTAATATGTATTCATTTTGATAGAAATCAGTTTGTATTTATATTATTTTTCTCCAAACTCAACGAAAACACTCTCTCTCCTCTTTCTCCCAGATCTCACTCGCCTCTCCCCTTCCTCCTCCCCTAACATTTTGCTATTATCCATAATTAAGCAAATTATTGCTTTAGAATCATCCTATTTAATGCTAAATATTTATTGTTTTGATAAATTTCTCATATATTTACACAATATCCAATTGGTACTCAATAATAATAGCCATAGTATCTATGAATTGAAACTTATAAAGAATGTGTCTTTTATAGGTTACCATTGACGAAAGAGGGATGACACAATACTCCATTGAGATGGCCCCAATAGATGATGACCAAATTCCACTGCTTTCTCAAACTAAAAACGATGAGGTCTCTCACTCTCTCAACTATACAAAATAGAATAGTTTTTTCATTTTCTTCAATGTAATTTTAGGTCTACCTCATGGTCCTAACATGTTCACTAACAATGGTTTAATTTATATATATCGATATTTATAATATTTATCTTGTGAATGTGTTGAACTTTAGAAAATATAATATTGTTGGTCTTATAATTAACTACTATGTTACAAAAGGAAAAATGCATAGATAGACACTTAGATTTGTTCTAAATTGTATTGCATAAAAACCAATGACTCTTATCTATTACAGATAGAAGAAGTGAGGAAACTGGATCATGTAATCGAGATAAAGGAAACAAATGATCCATTAGGGTCACGAACAAAGAAATATGTAAATCAAATTTTTGAAATGTTTGAGGATTTAGACAATTCGTCTATTAAATCGAGTACCATATTCAGAGTAAATGTGTGATTACGTGAATCAAATCCAGATGCTTATAGACCAAAGATGGTGTCTATTGGCCCTTACCATAAGAGACATCCTTTACTTGGTCCAATGGAAAAGTACAATACCTACGATGGTTTCTTCAACGAAAAAGGGGGCTTTTAGAGAGCGTTGTGAAATGTGTCCAGAAGGAGAAGAAGAAATTATTAATATTAATCCTGGTTACATACTCCAAGACTTGTTGTTACTAGAAAACCAACTTCCATTCTTTGTCCTCAACCATCTTCATCACATAACAAAGCAAGATGATGAATTACCATTGACAATACTAGCGAATAATTCATTTACCTTTCTTGCTGACTTGCCAAAAATGACCGATGCATCCTTTATAAAGACAGAATGCAATGCAGTAAATATCAAACATTTACTTCATCTAGTACACATATTTTCATGTCATGGGAATCCCATGAAATTAAATTCAAAAGATTGCATAACACGTAATAAGGTCATGCCAAATGCAACAGAGCTTTCCGAAGCTGGAGTTAGATTTGTCAAAGTTGGGGATATGGCAAGTTTATTTGATATAAAGTTTGAGAATGGATTGATGACAATCCCTTGTTTTCAAGTCGAAGATGGTACAGAAACCATCCTACGAAATCTCATTGCTTATGAGCAACAATCATTTGATGTACAACAAAAATATTTCAGTGATTTTGCCACTTTCATGGATTATCTTATCGACTCAGAAAAAGATGTGAATTTGCTTCGCCAGAAAGGAATCATAGAGAACTGGATGGGAGATGACAAACAAGTGGCTAGCCTCTTCAACAAAATTGCATATGGGGTTGGTGTTTATTCCAACTTCTATTACAATGAACAATGCATAAAAGCAGTTGAACATTGCAAAAAACCATGGAACAGAATGAAGGCAAATTTGAAGCACAATTATTTTAGTAGTCCTTGGGTAGGAGCTTCAACTATGGCAGCCATCATACTCCTCTTGCTCACGGCTACACAGACTGTTCTATCTTTCATCAGCGTTTTTAAGTAGTTGCTTTAATTATTTGTCATTGTTGATTTGTTTTGTTAATCATCCACTATTATTCCATGCATACATATATTTTCTCGTTAATAAAATCAATTTGCAAAATCATATCAATGATGATGGTTTTAGTTATCGTTTGGTGTCCTGCATGCATAGAAAAAAAATGATGATATACCAATATTCTACCTCATTATACATTGTAATTAACCTTTAGACCATTCATTAATCTACATTATAATCCATATTATTCTTATTCAATGCAAAAAAGAATTCCTCTCCTATAAATAATGGTGTTTAATTTCTTTCTTTTTTCGGTGTATATTAAAAAAGAAGACAAGTGTGGAAAAATATTGTAGTGTGTAGTGAGGTAAGTGTAGTAAAAAAAGAGAGTTGAGACAAAGAAAATATTCTAAGTCTTTATTAACTATATTCACGGCACAAAAGAAAATATATATATGTTGAAGGAAGGTGATCTTTTTGTGGAGCTTTGGACTCTTCAACTAGTTAGGAGTTACTTGAGTTGTACGACGTTGTATCCTGGAGGGGACAAGTCAAGAAATATACTGCTGGATCGGTGTAGATTATGTCGCAGTGGGCTTGAATCTCCTTAAAGAGAGCGAGATATCCTCCTAAAGATTTGTTTATTCATTTTTGTCATTTTATTTTCAACTGTAATTAATATTATTTGTTGTATATTATGCCAACAAAAACTAGTACTTTTCGGTACCATATTAATTGACTTGTTTTTCTTTTTGAGAACAGATTTATATAAATTTTGATTAACATTTTAAAAATATATTTTCTCATTAAATTAACTTTCAAAAACAATTAAAAAATATAACAACTAATTTGAGATGGATGGAGTAATATAAAGGTAGCTAATCCATTGACTTTGACCCTTATTAATATATGGTTAATTACGCTAAACATTTTAGTAATATCACTCACGATCACTCAACTTTGAATAGTTTACTTAGAAAATCAGTCAACTTTGTTTTATAACTCAAAAGTTACTCAACTTTGAATAGTTCATCACTTAGAAAGTCAGTTAACAATTGATATTTCACTTAGAAAGTCACTCAACCAATTTAAATGATTTTTCATTAAATTTTGTTGAAATGCAATTTTATTTTAAATTATTTTTTAAAAAAAATAATAAGATGGCCATTTTAATTACATTTTGTTGAAATATAAATTTTGTTTTAAACTAATAATTATTAAATTTTGTTGAAAATACATTTTTTTGTTTTAAACTAATTATTGAATATATTTTACATAACATATTTCTTAAAAAATATTATTTAATTACATTTTGTTGAAATATAAATTTTGTTTTAAACTAATAATTATTAAATTTTGTTGAAAATACATTTTTTTGTTTTAAAAAAATATATTAATTACCATATTATTCCTCGTTGACTTTTTTTATTTTTGAGCACTTATGGACTCTAGTTGTCATTAGCTCTAACAAATTCAATTACATTCTTTGTTACCTTAAGTTAAATAATAGAGTTAATTTCTCAAGCGCATGTTCACTTAATTCATAGTTGATATTTCATAAATTACTTTCTTTGTTGAAAAAAATAAAATCAAGAAAAAGAATTTTATGTTCTGAGATAATAACTATTAATTGAATGAGTTAACCCTTGAATTAATAATATATTCCGTCTAATAATCATTTTTTTTAGACTCGTAATAATAGTTGAGCAAATCATTTGTTAAAAGAATAATTCAAATCCACTGTTCATGATATTACACCTTTTGGATTTTTTTTAATTTGAGTTGAGTTTGGAGGAATAGATGAGATTTTTTTTTAAATTCAGCCTATGAATGAAAAAAAAGAAGGAAAATATACATAATTTGTTAAACGATGAAAGTATATATGCACCACTTTGTTTAACGAGAGATATATTTGATCTAGGTCGCAAAGTTGATTGTAGTAAAAGAATATATGTAATCGCTTGCTTATTGCATAGTGCTTCTAATAAACATTTTAAAACTTCTTACTCTTTTCCGTTATAGATAAAAACGAGGATAAAGCATCATCATTTAATCGAGATAAATGAAACAAATCAAAGAGTGCATATAATGTTTGAGAATTTAGGCAATTCATCTATTGAACTGTGTACCATATTCAAAGTAAATGTGAGGCTACGTGAATCAAACCCAGATGCTTATACACCAAAGATGGTCTCTATTGGTTCATACCATAAGAAAAATCCTCAACTTGGTCCAATGGAAAAGTACAAATTATTGTACCTACGATGATTTCTTCAACGAACGAAGAGTCCTCAGGATTTGTATGGCCTCATCAGTGAATTGCAGAAACTGAAGGAGAAAGCACTAAAGTGTTACGATGATATAGCATATGATAATCAATTTTGTCAAATGTTATTGCTTGATGGTTGGTTTGTGGTTGAATTTATTCGTGAGCGTTATCAAATATGTCCAGAAGCAGGCATTACTAATGCAAGCACTACGAATGCAAGCATTACTAATGCACCCTATTTTGCATTGTTCTTATACACTCTACCAAACGACCCCTTAGTGAACGAATGAATCTGACTGATCCATTGGCTCTTGGGTGGGTGCTTAAGGCTATTTTAGTATTGTTGAGCCTGAGTTTGAATCTCACTTTTAATATGTCATTTTTTATATTTCTGACTCCTCCACTTTCAGAGCATCCACAACGTTAAAGTCCTAGATCTGCCACTTTCAACTAGTACACATGTTGTCACACCCTTCATACTATAATTCTTTCCTGAGTGTTCAGTATTTAAGTACGAAGATTATGTCAAAAGATAAAGACTACCAAACATGGCACGCCAACATACCTAACGTTTTGAAGTTGATGATGTAATGGAGAATTCTCATAGCCTATAAGCAACATACATATGATGTACTTCCTAAACATTTCAATGATTTTGTTGTGTTCATGGATTATCTAGGAAGCCTGCCCGCAAGAACTCTGGTTAAGTGCCCTCCACCGCAACCGACATACGAATGAGATCAAAAAGGCCATCATTGAGGTAAACGATGCAATAGCTTCGGTTAGAGCAAAGCTCAGAAAAAAATGTGAATGTGCTTCGTCGAAAAGGAATCATAAGCAATCAACTAGGAGAGGACAATGAAGTAGCTAACATGTTTAATAAAATTGGGCAAGGGGTCAATATCTCTAGTGATTTCTATTACAAAGAAGAATGTAGAAACGTTTGCAGAAGAAGTAGAATATTATTCCGAGCCCACAAGTTATTTGTGTGTCTTTAAGAAATTATAATTCCCTCACTGTTGCCATGGTTTCGAGTTACTTCCTCCCAGGATAGAATGGAATAACATTTGTGTAATAGCGGCAATGCAAATTACAAAACCCCAGCAAACTCAACAAACGAAGCAAATCACACGACACTTATTAATGTTTTATTTAAAAATGATAATTTCCTTATTTCCCATTCATACCTCATATCCCCAACAAATCCTCCATTATTTCATACATATATTTAATTGACATAATATATAAACATGACTTTTAACTTGGCTTTAGGAGACAACTATGCCCTCCAACTTTAAATGTGCACAAATAGACACTTAAACTTGCGAAAATACCCTCCACACAAAAAGGGTTTAAGGGACCTCATGTTACATGTTGTTGTTTGTTGGGAGATATAAAAATCTTGGGCTAGGGAGAAGAATAAATTCTATTATTATCAGATGATAAAGCATGGTATATGGAACACCAAAGTAAAGTTGTCATTAATGGATGACTCTTGGCCTATCATATGCGATAAGATAGAAAGAATTAATTTATTCTATGATACTGTAGCTTTATTTATTCTAGGCATATATATAAATATGTCTTTTTACTTGGCCTCAATAGACATCTAACTTTATGTGTGGACAATAGACACACACGTTTTATGTGACATAAAACACATAGGATGCCATGGAGAATCTACGCATGTGTTTGTTCAACTCTATACAAGTTTAAGTGTTTATTTGTGCACACCCAAAGTTAGAGGGCATAAATGTTAGTTAAGGCCAAATTAAAAGACATATTTATGTATTATACATTCATTCTATGATACCGAAACTTTATTTATTCTATGATTTATGTATTATACATTTATTCTGTGATACCGAAGCTTTATTTATTCCATGACACTTTTCTCAAAAATGTACATTTTTTCATGTTAGTAATATAGGTAGGCTTGCAATCACACAAAAGAAAATCTATATATAATACTCATAAAATTAAATCTATATATAATACTCATATATAATTTTTTATTCTCCATCTCTCATTCTTCACCCTCATAAAAGTTGAGCAGAGAAGAATTTAAAAAGAAACTCAAGTACACTCCAACTAGTCCATTTTCAATTTATAAATAGACAAATAAAAAAGGTAATTATTTTAAATGTTTTACGCATGAACCCTTTTATGTATCTACTTATATATATATTAGTCCATGTTACCTCAAATTAGTTTCTTTTTCTACAGGTTATGACAAGACATGTATATAGGGTTCTTTTCATAAAGCTACAAGAAAATTAAAATTAATTTCCCTTTTTGCTGGTCTTTTCTTTACAAATCAAATTTTGTAATGAATTGGATTTAAAAAATGATTTTTTGACCAAATTAAGTTATTATTTAAATCAATTCATCAAACTAATACGTTTTTTTTCTTGAAGTTTTACAAAACTAGAATAAATGTGTTTTTCAGTAACTTTTTAGGCTATATTTTATTCAGAGTAAACAAATATTAAATGGTATTGTCAATAATATTTTATAATTTATTACTCCGAATTACATTTTATAGCTAAAATGTTACTCGGGGTAACTTTTCTTTAGAATTCTAGTGATTTTTACATATATATCTATTTTTCTTGTCAAAAATTATTAAGTCTATAGTCTACCCCCGTAGAATATCAACTATATTTGCCTCTGCCTCCAACACTTTTGTTGCTAATTTTCCTATGTTTACAAAAAAAGGATAAATTCTCAAATCTCTCAACCTTGAGTCTATGAATGATCCTTTATTTTGCCTCTGCCTTTGCCTCCAACATTATTATGAGTAACGTAATTAGCCGTAAAACGTGTCTCAAAGCGATGAATTATAAAATGTTACTGACAGTAATATTTTATATCTATTTACTCCATCAGACCTTTATATTTTTGTCATTGAATTCTTTTGAATAAAATATAGCCAAAACGTTATTGAGAAATATATTTATTCTAATTTTGTAAAATTTCAGAAAAATATATTATCTTGATAAACTGTTTTAAATAATGACTTATTTCGATCAAAATTTCTTTAAAAACAAACAACTTTCTTTTGTAGGACTTATAGTTGAAGAAAGAAGGATGACAGACTCCACTGATTTACCCCAAGACCAAATTCCACTGCTTCCTCAAACTAAAAAAGATGAGGTCTCTCTCAACTATATAAATTTAATTTTTTTATTTCATTAACACACTTTTCTTTTGGCAATTAAATATATTATAGTTTAGATTATTTCCTTTCATATAATTTTAAATCTACCTCGTGGTCCTACCACACTCACTAATCGTGGTTTTACACCTTTTGGATTCTTTTTATTTGAGTCGGGTTCGGAGGGGTAATGCATAAAGTCAGGTAATTTTTTAAAGTCACGTGACATTTTTTTAATTAAAAAAATAGTTTTATATTTTTTTAATTCATTCTATTAACAAAAGGGGTAAATATGCCTCATTTATTAAACAACAAAGGTATACATGCATTACTTCTTTTTTTTTAAACGAAATATATATTTGATCTAGACCACAAAGTTAAGAAGGGTATACTTGCCTCTTCTCCGTTACAGATAGAAGAAGGGAGGAAAGTGGATCATTTAATCCACATAAATGAAAGAATTGAAGAAATGTTTGAGGATTTAGACAATTCATCTATTAAATCGTGCACGATATTTAAAGTAAATGTGTGGCTACGTGAATCAAATCCAGATGCATATACACCAAAGATGGTCTCTATTGGTCCTTACCATAAGAAGAATACTCAACTTGGTCCAATGAAAAAGTACAAACTAATATACTTACGACGGTTTCTTCAACGGAATGAGAGATTTGATGTGAAAAGTTACATCAGTGAATTGGAGAAAGTGAAGGAGGATGTACTGAAGTGTTACGAAGATATAGAAAAGCTTGGTAATGATGGTCATGAATTTTGCGAAATGTTGTTGTTTGATGGTTGTTTTGTGGTTGAGTTTATTCGAGAGTGTTGTGTAATATATCCAGAAGGAGAAGACAAGATTATTAATATTAATGATAATTACATATTCCGAGACTTGATGTTACTAGAAAATCAACTTCCTTTCTTTGTACTCAACAAACTTCATCTCATGACAAAAAAAGATGATGAATTACCATTGGCAAAACTGGTGAATAAGTTGTTTACCTCTTTCCTGCGAAATTTCATTGCTTATGAGCAACAATCATCTGATGTATATCCTACATATTTTAGCGATTATACAACTTTCATGGATCATCTTATCGACTCAGACAAAGATGTGAATTTGCTTTGCCAGAAAGGAATCATAGAGAATTGGATAGGAGAGAACAAAGAAGTTGCTAGCCTCTTCAACAAAATCGGAAAAGGGGTCACTACGTATTCCAACTTCTATTACAAAGAAGAAATCAAAAAAGCAATTGAACATCGTGAAAAACCATGGAATCGAATGAAGGCAAATTTAATGCGCAATTATTTTAGTAGTCCTTGGGTAGGAGCTTCAACTGTGGCAGCCATTATACTCCTAATACTCACAACTATACAAACTATTTTAACTTTCACAGGTCCTCTTAAGAAGTAAGTACTAGTAATTATCTCAATTGTAGTGTTTCCTCACTTAAGAAGTTGATCATTTAATCGACATAAAGGAAACAAATGGTCGTGATCCATTAGGGTCAAAAACAAATAAATCTTTAAATCAAATCTTTGATGAAATGTTTGAGGATTTGAACAATTCATCTATTGAATCATGTACCATATTCAAAGTAAATGTAGGGTTGCGTGAATCAAATTCAGATGCTTATACACCAAAGATGATCTCTATTGGTCCTTACCATAAGAAAAATCCTCAACTTCGCCCAATGGAAAAGTACAAACTATTGTACCTACAACGGTTTCTTCAACGAAAAGAGGGGCTTGATGTGGAAAGTAGCATCAATGAATTGAAGGAACTGAAGGAGGAAGCAATAAAGTGTTACGAAGATATAGACAAGCTTGGTAATGATAGTCAATTTTGCCAAATGTTATTGCTTGATGGTTGTTTTGTGGTTGAGTTTATTCGAAAGTATTGTAAAATGTATCTACAAGGAGAAGAAGAAATAATCAATACTAAAGATTGTTACATACTCAGAGACTTGATGTTACTAGAAAACCAACTTCCTTTCTTTGTCCTCAACAAGCTTCATCACATGACAAAGCAAGATGATGATTTACCATTGGCAATACAGGCGATTAATTCGTTTACTTTTTTCATTGATTTGTCAAAAATGACCCCCGAATCATTTGGAGAGATAGAATGTAAAGCAGAAAATATCAAACATTTACTTCATGTAGTACACATATTTTCATGTTATGGGAATCCCATGAAAAACTCAAACGATGGCATAACATGTCATACGGTCATGCCAAATGCAACAGAGCTTTTTGAAGCTGGAGTTAGCTTCGTTAAAGAAGACAACCTTGGGGATAACACAAATTTATTTGATAGTATAAAGTTCGAGAATGGATTGATGACAATACCTTGTTTTCAAGTTGAAGATGATACAGAAATCCTCCTGCGAAATCTCATTGCTTATGAGCAACAATCAATTGATGTACAACCAAAATATTTCAGTGATTTTGCAACTTTCATGGATTTTCTTATTGACTCAGATAAAGATGTGAATTTGCTTCGCCAGAAAGGAATCATAGAGAACTGGATAGGAGAGGACAAAGAAGTAGCTAGCATCTTCAACAAAATTGGAAATGGAGTCGGTGTTTATAACAACTTCTTTTACAAAGAAGAATGCAGAAAAGCAGTTGAACATTGTGAAAAACCATGGAATAGAATAAAGGCAAATTTAAAACACAATTATTTTAGCAATCCTTGGGTAGGAGCTTCAACTGTGGCAGCCATCATACTCCTCATACTCACAACTATACAGACTATACTAGCTTTCACAGGTTCCATTAAGAAGTAATTCTCATGATTGTCTCAATTGTAGTGTTTCCTCACAATACATGTAATTTGCAGGTGTACATGTTGATGAGCTTATGAGTTTTTCATGTCCCCCTTTTGTATTGAGTTTTTATAGTTGAATGCTAATTTAGTTTATTTCAAGTATCTATACATGTCACCTCCTACCAACAACATGTATTAGATAACTTTACACTACGCAAACCAACACATTAACTCCTTCAATATGGATTCGCCCTACCCAAGCACAATGTGGTTTTAAGCACTCAGGGTGATAAATTTAGACAGCAGCTGGCCATATGGATATTTTGGTAAAGTTCAAATATTCCAACAGAATTTCTACCAAAAACATTTACCACAACTATATAGAAGCTACTCAATGTTCGGCACCTCTCTTAGGCACTTGAGCATGAAACAACAACTAATGAACTTGAACTGTATATATATGTTAGTTGAACATGAAAAAACAACTCAAAATGTGCTTTTGCTAGATCACTCAGATTGATACAAGTCAAATCTTTCATATCAAATCAACCTTACATGTTATGAACTGGAGATTAAAGCAGCAAGGTTTAGGCTTGGCTTGGCTTGGCAGAGGTCTGAGTCTGAAAGGGTGTGCTATCCATTGCAACTCTTAATCGTCTTCCCTTTCAGGTGGAAGACCACAAGGCAAAAGCATTTTCTGCACAAGCACAAGTAAATACGGGATTGTGAGTAATTGTAGAAGACCAAAATCAAGGATGCATACTCATAGAACATCATACATTCATAAAATAAGTTTGCGATATTCAGGAAGATTCTGTCTTATACGTGAAACAGCTAAGGCTTCCATCAACACTGAAATATTCAGGAAGTGGTTGGCCCTCCAGATTAGTAGCTTAAAAATTATTGCATTCAACAGGTGGTCTGTCTTTATATTTTTTGAACAACCTCTGTCCATTGAAATTTTTTAAGTGGCAACATAGCAAAAGAAGTTGTGTTTAACAAGGTATAACCTCTAAGAATAACAAGAAGAGAAACAGGTAGTCTAACGGGAGCTCTACATCACAGTAGTTAAGACTTTCACAAGATAGTCATTTTTCAAAACTTCTACCTAAGGAAGGTTGTACCAGAGCTAGTATATACTCTCAAAAAACTCCATTTTTGAATACTTCAGTCAAAAGGACTTCATGTTTTCTTCCTTTCCAAAGAATGTTCCTTCCACATTAGATGTAGCTACCCAGTGTTACTTACTACTAGAGTTCATTCATATCTTTCTGTTATCTTGATCACTTGATGATTTCCAACAAACAAGTTGACTATATTTAGCTTTTTTATTATTGAACTTCATCATTTATACCCTTAATATCAGCAAACATGGATTTGTTTGTTTTCTTGGGCTAAAAACCGGAACAAAACTTCCATTATTAAGCCAGCGAACAAACACTTAACTCGTGACTCCACACAAGCATATGGAAATGCAATAAATCCATCTGTTTTGATCAGAACCAAGTATGCTTTCTTTTCCCAAAAGTAAAAAAGAAAAGATAGCAAACTATACAAAAAAAAAACATCACTTTGTTTCGACACTCACGGAACGAAATTCCCAGGTACAACTACACAGAAAATGAAGATGAGTACCACAAAAGAGTACAATACAGCATAAAAGGTCGAAGTATGTGCGTATTTTGGGTCGCTAAGGAGTTATAGACTTGCGCCAAATATGTGACAACCTTTTTGTAACGATTTTTCTAAAGCTATTGCTGAATATTTAGTTACTTAGTAGCCTCAAATGAGTCTCTGTCTTTATATTTAGTTACTTACTAGCCATGTCTAAGAAGCCATCACGCTTGAGCAACCTTTAAGTGCGCAATGTAACACATGGTAGTCAACTCCTAAAAAAGCACTAGAAAACCTTGCATTGAATGGCTAAATACTTTCACTGAAAGAGGACTCTAAACAAAAAAGGGCATCAAGAAGTGCTACAACTTGTTCTGCAATGCAATCTATTGTCTTAACATCAAAGCAGCAACTTCCATTAACTAGTTGGTGAATAGAACACAGAACTGTACACTAAAAGCAGTTTAAAACCTGCCTTATGCAAGCCAGCATATTAAGATCTAAAAATCAAAGTAACTGCAAAACAATATAAGCATCTTTAACAAGTACAAACCTGCATAAAATTGTAGCGCTCTCTTCCAATTGATTCATTTTCTGCAATGGCAAAATACGCCAACATTGGGTAGTGTCCAACATAAGATGCGTAACTGTCACGCTGAATGTTCACTGCCCACTCACTAAGACAAATAAAGAAAATCCAAAACATCAGTATCTCCAAAGTTATTAGACTAAAATAATAAACTCTAAACACAGTCAATAAATGTCAAACAGAGACTGTAGATAATCCACCTACAAAACCATAGTTAGAATAAAGAACCTCAATTTCAAGGAAAGCAGAAATAGGTAATTACAAACATGCCAAAACAACATGTGACATCTCGTGATTCAGCAGTTCATAAAGAGGGCTCTCCTTCCTTGGAAAATCATTTTCTAGAAATGTGACATCATGATTCAATTCCAGTACCATCTTCGAATTCACTAATAAACACATACCCTTTGGAGTGTTTAGAGTATCTTATAAAGATACATTTCTTAGAAGTCACTTTATTTAATATGTAGGTGCAGTCAATAACGCATTTTTCCGGAAGGAGATGGGTAAATTTGCTTTCATGTCCAACAGTGTTCTATTCCTCCTTTCTGTTGCACCATTTTGTTGAGGTGTGCAAGGAATAGTTGACTGTCTAGCAGTGCCTTTTCATTACTCAATTCTTCCAATTGTCTTGATATATATTCACAGACTTCATTGATTCTTAAGGTCGTTACCCTTTTGTCTAATTGATTCTCACCGTCATTCATATATTCTCTAAAGCATTCAAGTGCTTCAGATTTATGAGAAATCAAATAGAAATAACCAAAAACGCATGAAAGCATTCAAGTGCTTCAGATTAGACTTTAGAGATGGTTACAAACACCATTGTGCTCAGAATGGAATGATGAATAATTAGCCCTAAATGCATATTTGGAGAACTAAGGTGCCTACCAAGGTGGTTTGCTTCACCTAGTTAGCTCTAAGGGGTTATGTCTCACTCATGAAAACTTCTGCAAGAGGAAAATTGTTCTACTAAACAGATGCTACATGTGCCAGCAGTATGCAGAAAGTATCAACCATTTTTCCCTTCATTGTTCAATTGCAAAGGATATATGTAGCCTCTTCTATTCTATTTTTGGTCTGAAATGGGAGATGCCACAAACATTAAATCCAGTGATAACAAATGTGAAAAACGTAAAAAAATGTTCTAAGGTCCGTTGGGGCTTTAAGCACAAAGCACAAATAAAGCATGGGATCTAACGAAAAAAAGCGCAAATGGAGAAAAATACAAATATTTATGTTTAGTGCAAGACTAATAATTATAAGCATGAATAACAAATATATGGACAAAGAAATTGAAAAAAATAACAATGAAGTAAAACATTAATTGTTTAATGTCACCTTTTCGGGAAAGACTCATTGTCAAGGGAAAATATTTCTTAGAGCCTTAATGACAACACTGAAGCGCACATTAAGCGAGGCAAAGCGCTCAACCGGACTAAAGCACGCTTTAAGCGCACTTTTGAGAACACTGTTAAAGTTAGCCTATGAAAGCTAAGCTAGTGTGTGTTAGTGTTTTAGGGGAGTTGACAAAGCCATCAAAAAGATCTGGAGAACGATCCCCGTAGTAATATTTTGATGCATTTGAACAGAAATAAATCAAAGGTGTTTTCATAGCATCTCAACTCCAACCTACTCCCTCAAGGATAAATGCCTTACTTAATCTTTTCAGCTAAAACTATCTCACCCCTATAAATAATGCAATCTCTTTCGAATTTCATCAGCTCCCTCGCCTTAGTATAGATCCACTTGTTATGAACCTAACTACTTATTTTTGTCTACTTTCTTGCATCTTTTTATGCCTTCTAACGAATTCCCCTTATACTTCATCAAAAAAAAAAAAAACTTACAATCGAGTCAAGTCAGCATGTCCTGTTCCGACGTATTTAGCTTGCAAGTGCTCAAGCTGGGAGTTGATATTGAACCTATCACTAGCCTGCATCGAGAAATTAAACACACTTTAATAACATATTCATCCAACAAATTAACAAACAGAAAAACATTTCAAACACACACTGAACGGGAAAAAAAAAACTAGGGTTCTGGAAAAAAATCAGGTCTTGATGGAAGATAAAAACAATCAAATTTATAAACAAATTGAAACTGAAATTGAATTTGACGAGTTTAACAAACAACAACAACAACATATCCAGTATAATCCTAATGAGTATAGAGTGCTGTACGCAGATCTTATTTCGAATAATCAAAACTGAAAATATGAAATTGATGTTCATAATTTATGAATTTACCTGCATTTTTTGCACAGTTGAAAAACAGAGAGCGATGATTCAGTATTGTAAAGGACTTGAAAGGGGAAAGGGTTACAGTTTCGGTATATTTATAGAGCTGGGCTTTATTGGCCGCAAACGGGTTGGTTCATAGAACAATCCGACCCGTTTGATCATAAAAATTATTTTATTGGAAAATTTAGAAAAAACTTATAAAGTATATTTTTTATATTTTATAAAAATGAACCCATTAATTATTAATTCATTATTCAACTAATAATTTATCTACCCAACCAAAATCTAGTTTTTGAACAAGTTGTTTTCTTGTTTAATGGTTGTTTTCTTGTTTAATGGTTTTTTTCTTGTGGCTATGTTTATGCTATAAAAAAATCACTATTGTGTTATTAAAATATTATATTATAAGTTTTTGGATAATATATTATCTAGTTCATTATAAAATGATAATTCTATTCAATATCCATCCAAATTTAGACAAATGGGAAAAAACAATTACAAAAAGTTATTAAATTAAAAAAAAAAATTACAAAAAGTTATTTACAACATCAATCCCATAATTTCTATTGTTGTAGTTATCAAAGAATTAGGGGAATCGAATAGCTAATCTTTAGGAATATGAATGACAGATCCTGATAGATAAATCGAATTGCAAAGCTATCAGGTGTTTACTTTTCCCATCCAAATGTTTATCGAAACACACTTCAACTATCGATTGTTCACTTTTCCTACCTGAAACATCATCATCGTTCAAATAGGATAAGTGAACAACTAATAGCTGAGGTGTGTTTCGATAAATATTTGGTGATTGTTTAATTAGGAAAACTCGCACACTTGATAGTTCAGCAATGTAACTCAAAAAACTGGAATATTTTAGGTGTGTTTTTGATCCTTCACTCGTCACCTTGCAACAATTAACCTCCCATGATATCACAAAGAGCTGGCTATGGTTTAGCAAACTCACATCCTGTTGAAATATTGCAGCCTGCAGTTATCAACTCAAAATATTTACCAAGTCTCCTTAGGAAGTGAGTGAAGTACTCTGGCAACAAGGAGTATAGTTTCAGAAGCCTCATTACCATAAGTGACTTCTCGAACAATAAGCTGATTTCTGGAGTGTCGTTCCTCGAGTAAGAATACAGTTTTATTGAACCCTATGGTGGTAACATTGCAGAAAGTATCTGTAAAGAGGCACTTCATCTATATATACCAACTGTAAGTTTTCCAATCCTTATATTCTTTCGTCATGATACTGAACTGAAGAAAGCATCTTTAGCAAGGGGCTTCTACCGAGCAGCTTGAGCACTACAAAGAGCTTGTCACCTGAAAGCCAACTCGTATGGCTACAGCAGATGGCTAATGATCTATCCTTACGCCAGCATAATCGCCAGCTGCTGGCCCTGAGCTATGCGGAGGTCTTGAAAAAGAACTCGAACAAAGTTGAACCAGCATACTGTTTTTTTTTTTCTAGCACGATCACATTGCAGAATCTTCTATTAGTCACATTTGCTCATTACTGCATGGCAAAGTGGGACACCAAAGTGGATAGACTTAATTGCATCGACAATTACCTCCATTCCTATTTGACGACTGCCTTTGACTAGGACGACATCACCACTATTTAGATCATTGATAATTTTAGAAGCCATCTGGTGAGCATTAGTAGTGCACAGCAGTTTTATCTCTGGCCCAAAGTCTATACTCTCAGCTGCACTTACAAACCTTGTTCCAACAAGTGCAACTACGTCAAAGTGAGCATCACAGCAACTATGAACCATCAACTCGTGGAACTTGAACTCTGTTGGACCAAGTTCAAGCATGTCCCCAAGTATAGCAACTCGTTTACCTTTGCAGTCAATGTTTCTTAACAAGTCAATTGCAGCTTGAGTACTAGCTGGACTTGCATTGTAAACATCATTTATTATTGTAATCCCATTCTCGGTTACTTCAAGCTCTGATCTTCGGTGAACAGGTGTAAATCTGGATAAGGAATTTCCAGCTAGAGCAAGAGGAACGCCAAGAGCACTAGCCACAGCAGCAGCTGCACATGCATTAAAGGCCAAATGCAAGCCAGGACTGGAGATTATGAATTTAACCCTGAATATTTACCAACATGTCAATTAAATAGAACTGTAAATACTAGTAAATAACAGTGGATCAATTGTTGTAATGAATAACGCAAGTTATTTGTGTTTCAGATTAAAATAGCCTAAATGAAGAAAGGCATTTCCTTGATAAGACAATTTCTAAGAATATTTCATCAACCTAAGTTCTTTAAACTGTGGTAGTACTGACCTCGCACATTGAAATTACATAACATATCTGTTTTAAGAAAGTAAAGTTCATTTTGTTCAAGAATAGCGTCAAGAGTGTAGTGCTAACAACAGATGTAAAAATTACAAAAGTCTCTTCTCTATTAGCTATGAAAACAGGGGATGGTGACATCTGTCGCACTTTATAGCTAATTAATAACATCTAAGTCACACCAAAGAGAAAAGATGAAGGCCTGCTTGTAAAAGCCCTTCCAGATAAGGAACACACAAATATATACAATTTACATCAATAACAGAAAACCATATTTTTACAACAATTTGGAAAATATAACAATATAAGGGGATTATAAAAGTTTAGTATTCTGAAAATGTTCAAACCAGGTTGTAATAGTTCAAGTTTTGTGCCAATGCGAATAGCATGCTCTACAGAATGGTTGGAAAAAGGTTCTGATGAACTTACATCTCGTTGAACCCCTCTAGAACAATTTGTACTCTGCGACCTCCGTCTATGATTTGTGAAGAAACTAAACGAACATCACAGCCCAACTTTCGACCAAATACCACCTTGAGCAAGAAAAGAGAAAATGAAATCAAGAATATAACCAAAAGTAGACTCCCGAGCCAATCCATCATGGTTTCACAGCATATAAAGATTAAAAGCAACAGAATTCTTGTTTTTCGGCTTTTATCTCCTACTGTATCTAACAAATAACAAGGATGTAATGAGCTAACTTGCTAGGACACCCCTGTTGACACGACATGGGTGTGGGATCCATACCACATTTGGTCAACTCACCTCGAGTGCTTGACCAAATCCACTATGGATCCCACACCCATGATGGACTCACTTGGTGCACATTTATGAGATTTCTTATCGAAAACGTCTTCAGTTGGAAGAAGTGTTCTCTGTCCTTTCAGATGCAAGATTCAAAGTAGAAATTTCCATTTCAAGATTACCTACCAATACTAGAATGCAAGGAAAGACAGTGGTATCTGCATCGCATGTAACTCTTATCAGCTAGTTCAGACGCTGAGAACTAATTCAATGACCAACACAAAAGAAGTTTGATCACAAACAGTGGTGGAGACACCTTGTATCCAATCAACATCCCCTTCGCTGAAAATTCACACTGTTTAGATAGGTAAATTTTCTTTTAATGTATATATACTATATGTTGAATCCCGGCTTCACCACTAATCACAAAGGATATCAATATAAAGAACAATTTAAAAAAATTAAATAGCAGTCACCTTCTTAACTCCAACTGGAACAGGGAGGCTCATGACAAGGGGATCATCACCATTCAATACACACACATCCCCTGGCATTGCTTCTCTCAAAATCTCCCCTTTCGCCACGGAAACCTCCTCCAAGTTGGCAAAATTCTCCAAATGTGCAGCATTCACATTCAGAATCACCCTTACATCTGGTCTACACATTCTGGACAGCTCCAAGATCTCTCCTTTCTTGCTCATGCCCATCTCCAAAACCCCAAACCTCACATCCCTCGACATCCCAATAAGCGATAACGCAACCCCAATCTCACTGTTCCAGTTCCCTGGACTATAATAAACAGTTCCAACACTCTCCAAAGCCAATGCTATCATAGTCTTTGTAGTAGTTTTCCCTACACTTCCTGTTAAACCAATTAAACAACCATTAAACCTGTTTCTTGAATAAAAACCTAATCTTTTTAAAGAACTCATAGTGTCACCCTCTACTTGTACAAACCCATTGTTCCAGCTCTCAGAAACCCAGTTCCCAATCACTCCAACACACCCTTTTGTGGCTAATTTAGGGGTAATGAAATTGTGGGCATCAAAGTTTTGCCCAACAAGGGGGAGAAACCATTGTCCTGGTTCAAGGGTTCTGGTGTCCGTACAGATTGTTCCTGGTGGACCCCACTTGATGATTCTGCCATTAACAGCCTTGACTATCTCTGAAATGGTCCAAAGAGGAGAATTTGATGAAGCAGAAAATGTAGCTTGAGGAATCAAGATTCTTGGTCTGTTGGGTAAAGTGAAAATGGTGGTTTGGGGGTTTGCTGGATTTGTAAGTGGGAATGGAGAAGGATGAAGTGGAATGGTCAGTGGACTCATTGGAGCAATGGAAACAAGACAGCAGAGAAATCTCTGTTGTCTTCAACAAAAAAACAATTTCTTTATCGGTATAATATATAAATCTGTCATTTGACCTCCAATTTGGATACGCATAATAGACATATGCATCTTACTTGACGTTCTATATCACAATTTACATTTTACGTGAAGTTCTATGTCTATTATGTCACGCATGACGTGTGTCAATTTTAAGTGTTTACTTGTGCACATCAAAATCTATTATGTCACGCATGACGTGTGTCAATTTTAAGTGTTTATTTGTGCACATCAAAAAATGAAGAACATAGATATCAGTTGAGGTCATGTTAAATGGCATATTTATATATTATGTCTTTTTTGTCAGAGAAATATAGCTTTTCCATGTATTGTACCTTGTGCATATATGATTTTACTTTATGCAAATATTGTTGTACCTTGAGCTGACTTAGTATTGATTTCTTTTTTGATTTTAGGACAAAATTAGACTTAGGTCTTTCACCTCAATTTATATAGTTAGCAGAAAATATTGATCTTTGATTTATAAGTGAACTTTTGATTTGTAGCCACCCCCAAGCCGGCATCTCACACGTAACATCTCATCGTATTTGTCTAAATTATATACAAATGTATCTTGAATAGTATTATATGTCTACGTACCAAACACAAGAAATAAGTAACAAACAACTTGTTTTTTCTGAAAAACATTTTCACCCTTATATTTTCAGGTCTAAAGATCAATTTTAATTAAGTCATAATCTATCACTTTTTCTTGTGTAATGTGGGTATAAGAAATTAAAAATGCAAGAAAGGAAGACGAAAGAATCATTATAACAACAACAAGAAGGACATATCCAATGTAATCTCACAAGTGGGATCTGGAGAGCATAGTGTGTACACAACTTTACCCCTACATCGTAAAGACTCACTATAAGATAATCTAATATTATATTGCTCTTACCACTGGATCAAAGTCCTGAGTGAATGCTTATGTGACATTGAGAAATAGTATTATTCATGCACCATTGAAGAAGATTCTTCAGTCTGCCTTTGTACACTTATTGTTTCTATAAAATGTCACTAATGTGTAGATGTGTGCTTCATCGGAAACATCACCGGACTCGTGTTTGTAGGTGCACCAGCAACCATTGCTTCTTGTATTGGAGGTTGGACACCGTATGACTTGTATGTCGGAGGAGAAAGATTCACTGTTGTACCAACTGCAGAGGTGGATGTAGTGTTGAACTTATGGTTTCATCCGAAGCCAATAAGTAGCTTTGGCTCAAATTCTATATCTATGTTGAAAAGTTAACTAGATAAGTACCCAGAAAATCAAGATTGGCTGTAGTAAAATCCCAAACTCGAATCCATAATGTCCAAATCTTGAATCTGCCTTTGATCAACTATGTTAACAAGTGGTCCTGTTACTGGTTGTCCAATGGTGGTTGTTCCATATATGCCAACTCCAATTGGAGCAATTGGTGCTGTTGGAGATTGTTCGTTGGATTTGCCAGAAGAACCAATTGTTTGGCCAGTGATTGGAACTTGAGGTACTGAGACATCTCCGTTATTAACACTAGTAATGTCATGTATACTTGTTCGTCTTCTATCCTTGTTCATCGAGTTTAAACGTATGAAATATTTTTGGGCATGACTGGCCACTTGCGTAGGAGTTCTTGTCACAACAAAGTTTCTTGAAATGCTTCGCCAATCACCTTTCCCATATTTTTCCAGTCCAAGAAGGAACAATCTGCATACCAACAAAGATGAAGCAAAACTCTGTCAGTACAAAATATCGGAAGGATGTTAAACGGTATCTAGAATGCAGAAGATGTTAGCAAGAATATGCATCTTCAATTATTTTCTATGCAACCGTGGTTCTTACGGCCAACAAAATGAGAAGTCCAATTGCTACAAAGCAAGATCCAGTTTCAGGAATTTCAAGAAGTATAACGCGCATTTTAGGATGAAAAGGGTGAATTCCATGTGAACCATTGTCTGATTAAGATACAGGTAGCTTGAATTGGACAAAGAAAAGCTCTAAAGATTAGGAAAAGAAACATTAATCTGTAATCGGCTAATTGCTGTCTTATGCATAAACATAAATCTATAATCTTAACATTCAGACTTGCGAAAACCCTTGAATCACTTAGAATGTTTCTCTATCGACCACGTCTCCCATCGAAAAAGTATTTTCTGAAAGTGACAGTAGGATAATACAGCTCAACAAATGTCTGGCAAGAGTTTAGTTAGTCCTATGACTTCATGAAGTACACCCTCATAACGACAGTCGACAGTCATTACGTTTCCAAGAAAGTTTTCGGCAGAAGGCGCATAAAGCGAAGTTTGATAAGATTATATTCACTGAAACATGAAGGGAATAAACGAAACAGAAAGTACCACTACACTATCCTAAATGATATGTAGCAACCTCAAACACAAGGTATGAACTCATGAATTTCTTACAGAAATACTTTTTTTTCCTTATCTTTTGAGGAGAAATCAATAGTGTTTTGACTAACCCGACCCTCAACCTATCGGATGATGGTGGAGGTGCTCGACCACTTGAGCAAGCCCCACTTGTCTCAAACAAATATACAATAAACAAGCTTAATATTGTACTGAAATAACTGAAGCTCAAAGGTTACTGACCTGTGCTCATCCTCCGTCCAAGCAACCCCTTTCCGCCGGTCCTGCTCCAACTTAGTAGATTTACCTCCATCATTTGACTCACCATTAAACCTCCCCGAAACCCCACTCTTCTTGCCTGTTCTTTCACCACCATCATGGCACAAAGACCTGTCAAAAGAAGAATTGTAGCAAGGCAAAGGAACATAACCAGACTCGATCCGGCTCACATCATCGAGTAAAATTTCATAATGATTCTTAATCTCTTGTAAGGTTTTCCCTTGAACATCAGCTGCAATTTTCTCCCACCTATCTACAGAATCCTCAGGATAAGTTGCCAATGCATTTTCAAATGCTATATCTTGCTCTCTGCTCCAAATTGAGCTTCTTGATTTATCTACTGTCATTCTTGAAATTCACTATCAAGCTTTTTCAGTGAAACATTTTATCAAACAAGTACTATGCATTCCCATAGAAAATCTTGAAAATTCATTTCTAAGCACATATATACACACCACAACAACAAGTACTCCTCAGTTCCAACTAGTTGGGATCGACCGTATGAATCCGATTTAAATTTATCTCAAGCCAACAAACATTATACATAAAAAATAAAAATAAAAAGTGTATATGCAAAAATATGATTAGAAACAATGTATTACACCAATGAGGTCAGTGATAATAGAAACAAAAGGGTTCCAAAAATAGAAAAATATACAGTTGAGCAACTCAAATAAATATTATTGGGTACCACAAGCTTTATTCATAATTATTTAAAATTTTGACATATTTGGATTGGTGACCCTATTGATTAAAAAAGGCACCAACTTTATTGTAAGACACAGAAAAATACTACTATGAAGAAAATAGATAACTTTAATAGTTATGTTGTTGGTACTTTTCAAAAACGATACGTTGAATGTTTGTGTATTTTTAAAGAATTTGTCGTAATTCAATGGTAATTAAGATTATGGATTTCGAGTATTGAAATTTATAAAGGAAATAGATAGCTTTAATAGCTATGTTGTTCGTTCTTTTCAAAAATGATATATTGAATGTTTGTGTATTTTTAAAGGATCTGTCATAATTCAATGGTAATTAAGGTTATGAATTTCGGATATTGAGGTCTATAAAGGCTGATGAGATTAAATGAGGTTATCCGTAGAATAAGCAGGGAAAGCGACTAAGTGAAATTTTGGTGAAGTTCAGAAAGAACTTAGGCATGGAAAGGTTTGAAGTGGCTGACTGAGTTGCTTAATGTCACTTTTAGGAAATGAAGATGCTCAAAGAATGGAAGTGGAGTACGATGACTATGTTGTGCAAGAGTGATATTTAGGATTATAATACTATAGGACTAAGGATTGTATAAACTCTACCCTCTCCAATAGCGGCAGATGTTTAGGACAACGAAGATGTCCAAAGAATGAAGTTGGAGTACAATGACTACGTTGTACAAGAACAAAAGTGATATTAAGGTCTGCATCACTCTATATTCCCAAAAAATAAAAATGTAATGTTTGGAATTTGAACTTGACGTGAATTTTAAATTCTTTAAACTACTAAGTCAATCTCTACTTTATATTTAGCGAATTCAAAAATTTATATATATGTATTTAAAAAAAATTACCTTATATCTATAGTGTATGCTTTTTTAAGAGGTTCAAATGAACACTTCGTAGGACCCTGACACTGTCTCTATTTTCTAGATTCAACTTTCATTTTTAAGAGGTTCAAATGAACACTTCGTAGGACCCTGACATTGTCCCTATTTTCTAGATTCAACTCATGAAATTATATTGAATATATCATCGTAGTTAGATTAAAGAGAAGTGAAAGGGACAGCAATGAATGAAACCAAGAAGAAAAACCAAAACCAGTATTCAAATAATCATCAACAGGCAAAAATCCCATGTTGATAACAACTGTTTTGCCAGTAGTACAGGCCCATAAAGGGCAGTATTTTTCTTCTCCTCTTACTGCAGTAACACTTACCTTTTCTTTTTACAGCCAATAGACAGTAACGTCTGGTGTAGACATGGTATGGTATATATCGAAATTTTTGATATCGTACTTTTGGTATTATGGTATACATTTTAATTTTTTTTATATTCGACATGATATTTGATATTTAGAAATAACATACTGAAATACCGAATATCATATCGAAGTATATAACAAATATGCAACATAGTATGATACAATTGAGATTTTTTTTTGTATTGTTGAAGTCATAAAACTCTGTTATACGAGTACATATTAGCCGAAGTTGAATAAACTATGGTTATCGATTTACCATACCACAAAATATCAAAACCGGACTTCAAAATACCGAATCATACCGCATTAAATTGGCATAGTAATAATATAATAGTTTTAGAAACTGAGAATTGAAATTACCGTACCGAAGCTTCAAATATTATATCATACCATACCATGTTCACCCCTAGTACCATCATTCAATAGACGATGGAATCAGAAAATATTTAATTTATTAATTTCAAACAAATTATTTATACATATTAAATGAATCTTTTAACACAACAAAAGTGAGGTATAGCTCGGTTTGGTGAGCCGCCCACACTCACCCTAGTGATGAGAGTTCAAACCCACAGTACCCCCTCCCAAAAAAATAAATATCACGAATACAAAATTTAAGTTAAAATTTATTGAATTTGATTGCATCTGTAATTATTATTTGGGAATCAATAATAATTCATATAATTGATTTCAACTTATTATATTGATGATATATAATTTGTAAATACAAACAACATTATGAGAGTTTACCCAATCAAATAGCTCTTGAAACAACTTTTTTTCTAAAGATTTGGCCATGGTTATAGGTGAGTGTTTATCTAAGTTCTATAGGCTAATTATTAAAATGAGATATTATGGTACTGAATTTGAATTATATTGTCAACCATTATAGCTAGGGGAGATAATTGGGCAGGTCATAATGGATTAATACAATAATCGAGTTAATATCCAATCTAACTCAAATTTACATGGATCAAAAATGGTTGGTTAAAATGGATTAGATAATGAATTATATAACAGATCAAAACTCAACCCAATTTTTACCAAGCTTAATTAATTATTACTATTTTGTTCTTTTAAACTATTTTAGTACCTAATAAAATTATTATTTTTCTTTATTATGACTATATATAACATATATCAAATCGAAAAAAATAGTATTTTAAAATTTTTTTGACAAAATTTCTCATTAATCAATTCGAATAACATATCAATCTAATTTTTAATGAATTGAACTACTTAATAAATAGGCGTATCAATAACTCACCCAAACTTAAACGGATTGGACGAGTTGGATTTGATTTTGACACCCAGTTACAGCTATATATGAACATATTGGAGTGTGATTTTGAAAGGTGAAAATGGTTTTAGAAAAGTGGACCTATCCCTATTGAACACCAACTTGCAATAGAGTGACAACTAATAGGATGATATAAATTAGTTAAAAGGACAAACAACAACTATCAAAACTGAATTCTGTTGTCCCATTAATTTCTAACGTAAACATAACAACTTTTTTTATGAGGGATAAAGTGTTGACACGATTTCGAGAGAATGGATGTATTATTATAGAATAACGGATTTAAGATATAATTTTGATTGATTTGATATGTAGATTATTAATATGAATTTGTTAAACTTTTAAAATTATAGGTTCAAAATTAATTCTTATCGATTCAAATATATGTGTTTTGTATTAAGGTACTGAAATCAGCTGAATTCATTATTTATATGTCATATTATCTAGTACTACTAATTTTAATATAGGTTTAATTATAGGAAATTTTTACAGAGCTAAAAAAAATTAAGAATTTCTAATGTGACAGACTTGAATTTTTTGAAAAATTAAAGTAAAAATAACTACTTAAAACGTCTTAAGTGCTATCAATAACCATAGGTTCACACATGATCAAACTTTTTAGTTGTAGGAATTTTATTCAAAAAATAGTAATGGTGAAAAGGGATAAAAGAAAACGTGTTAGACTCTATGAATTGTGATCACTAAAGGAAGTAATGGTATGATAAGTATTCTTAATTAACGTTTTTGGGATCGAGTCTTGAGCATGGAGTCACATTTAGTAGGAAATTTTTTTGCTCTCAAACTGATACTTTTCGGGTGAATTTAAATTAATGAAGCCTCAAAACGGGTGAGAAACCCAAAAAGAATAGATTTTATGAATTGTGTGTTAGGTGAAATCATCACTGCCTCTGTTTTGATCAGTCTGAAATCATGCAAAACTCCAATTTTTTAAAACTATCTTTTAGAGTTGAGTTAGGCCTATGTGTCATATTTTTACAAGATATCAAAGTCAAGTTTATCTTTATTTGAGCTAACGGTGCATGTTTTAGTTGAATCTAGACGTGAAGAGGGGTGCTACAGTGTGAATTAGAGTCCTACATTAGTTAGGAAATAAACTAATAATTTGTTATTATATACTTAGACAATATTTTTCTGATAAACTAATTATTGAGGTTGAATTAGATTCATGTGTCGTATCTTTTTACGATATGAATTCATTAACGAGGAAAACTCTCCATTCTACTATTGCAATTTCTATCAAAAAAGAAAATTTCATTTTAGATATTCCTCATGGATAGAGACTATATGCCACTAAGGCATTAATGAGAATATAATCAAGGGCAAATCTATAGTAGCGTCATAAATAGTGTACATAACTTTTTAATTATTTAAGGGAGACAAAAAGATTCACTTTTAACAATTTTTTTTTTTTTTTTTTGGATAGTAAGATTATATATTATATATAATTAGGGAGTTACAGGGTTATGAGGCCTATTGGCCTCTACATTGTCACCATAGTTGGCGATTACAATTAGATTATCAAAACAGACTAACTTATTACAATAGTCCTTAAAACTAGTTTAGTAGATATCACTCCTTGTTGGTCATCCTTGATTAGAGTCATAGCATGATCTGGAGGAGTAGACAATATAGTAGCTTGCACGGACGGTGTTAGCTTGGTACCTAGTCCTGACAAAAAGTCTGCTACTTTATTTGCTTGTCGGAAGCTATGGCGGACTGGTGAATTCCCCAACCTCTTCATAAGCAACATGCAAGAATTAATTATAGATGCGTAAATAGGTTGAGTATTTTCTAACGCTTCAATTACTTGGAATCACCGGAGTTAACTCAGTTATTTCGCGACATCTGCAAAAATAACGCAGAGTTACTTCGACTCAGCGGTAGGGACGTACCCGAGAGGTGGAAGTTGAATTTCAATTGGGGTAATGGAAAATTCAGCAGCTATTTTTAGGCCATCAAGAAGAGTTTCTATCTCAGTCATGGTGTGACTTTGAGCAGTGATATTATGGCAGTATCCCATCACCCAGTTGCCATTATAATCATTGAATTTGTAAAGATTCATGGTCAGATATGAGGGTGTTTATGGGTCAGTTTGAGTCGGTTATTGGTTAAAATCAAAATCCAGTCAATTTTATTGAGTTTTAAATTATCAAAATCAAACCAAGCCAAATATAATAAACTTTTAACGGTTTAGTTGTTATCGACTTCGGTTCAATTTAGTTAGGTTAGTCTGTTATTAACCATACACAAGAATTTAAAAGAAAAGATTCATTCAAAAGAGGAGAAAAAATGACAACAGTTCATTCAAAACGAAAAATAGTTAGAACGATTAACATTACAAAACTTTCTATCACTGCATTTGTTATGAATAAAGCTTCAAAATTCACCATTTTCGTCTGGAAGGAAGATACAGTGACATTCTTAGTTCCACCAAAATTATCATACACACTCATATACATGAAACCAATAAGATAAATATTCTCATCTTGAACTTTGCTTCCATAAATAAATTATAAATAAATTTTGATGAAAACATATATATATGAAATTTAAAATTATTTATAAAAATGATATAGTATGCATATATAATAATAAAATATATGTATATAATTTATTGTTCAATTCAGCTATTTCTTTGTTTTTTTAACAAAATCAAACCGATCTCTTAAAATCTAAAACCAAACCAAACCTAAACCCAAATAAAATTTGTTTGGTTCGATTTTTCGGTTTGGATCAACTTTTATCCAAACCATAAACGCAACTCGAATAGATCAAAAATGTATATATATTACTCCATATGTCCCAATTTATGTGACACATTTCATTTTTCGAGAGTCAAACAATTTAAGTTTGAGCGATAATTTGCTCATGGAATCTTCAAATTTTTAAAAATGAAATTTGTATATTTGTAAACTACGTAAAAAAGTACTATAAGTCACAATAATTGATAATTCAAAATATTTAAAAGATATATGAAAAATTTATGGTCAAAGATAGACTTGTTTGAATCTCGAAATCTGAAATGTATCACATAAATTGAGATAGAAGGAGTAATTAATTGAAAATTAAATGTGCTTAACTAAAATTTATCAACATTTGAAGGATTAAAAGTGCTAATTTCCCAAAAATAGAACCCTTTCTCTTCTCTTCTTACTATGCAATATTTACTCCAATAGTTTTGGGCAAAGAGACTGTGAGATTCGCGTGGGAACAAAAAAAAATGTTACAACCAACAGACGGCGGTTACACTAACGGGTACCACCACGACGGCGCCGTCGCCGGAGGAATCTCAGGCGGTCATAGAGTACGCAGGGGCAGCCGTGGCAGGTCACGTGGCCGTAGAGGTGGTGGTAGTAGTGACGGTGATGCTAGGGTTTCTCAATGGCAGCAGCATCACGAAGATGAGGAGGAGAGGGAAAAGCCTGCACCTCCTTGTACGGAGTTTGATACGGCATACTTTAATTCGTATGCTCATGTTGGCATTCATGAAGAAATGATTAAGGTATTTATTACATTACGATCTATTACACTGAATAGGTGTATTTATTATGTACATATTTGTCATTGAGTGTGTAGGCGTTGCACTGATTAGTCATTGTTACATTGCGAATAGGTGTAACTGAGAGAATTGAAATAGGATGATTGAATTGGAGAGTTCTACCGGAGTGGATATACATATTAGACTGCGTTGGCATGTGTACTTGTTATATACATTCGGAAGAATCAGTTTGTAGGGAATGTAATGTTTTGAGGAGCTGAGCTTACAGAGTTATAGGATTATTTGGCTATACTTGTTAGTGTGTTGTTAGACTGGGTTGGCATGTGTACATGTCTATATACATTTGCAAGTATCAGCTTTTTGGGAGTGTAATGTTTTGAGGAGCTGAGCTTACAGAGTTATAGGATTATTTGGCTATACTTGTTAGTATGTTAGACTGGGTTGTAATGTATACATATCCATTATACATTTGTGAAAGTCAGTTTTTAGGGAGTGTAACTGTGGGGGAGCTGAAATTATGGAGTTATAGAATTAGTTGGCTTCTTTGCATTACGATAGTCTTGAATACTATGGAGCTGAATAGTGTGATTCAAACTTTATAATCCCTCTGTTGCATTTTATTTAGTATGATGATGATATGGAGTGAGCTTAAAATAAGAGGTATTGCAAATTCATTTTACTGCTTGTATTTAGGTAAATTTAATTATTTGGCTTGCACTTTAACTTGTATTTCCCTTTTCCCTTGTGTTTATGCTTTCAAATATATCTAGATGTACAAAGGACATGTTAATTTATGGGTGGAACTCGCAGGATCGTGTGCGGACGGACACTTATAGGAATGCAATTTTTCAGCATCAAAACTTCATTGCTGGAAAAGTAAGTCGACTATCTAAATTATTCTTTGTGCCTCAAATGATATCCTAAAATTTATCAGATCTCACATTGTATTGCTACTTAAGTCCTTCATGGTTCTTTTGTGTTTTTTTTTTAATAATTTCATTACGTAGTTCAACCAGTCTCGTCTATGCCTATGGTATAATTAAATTTACATTTTCCAGGTTGTCGTTGATGTTGGATGTGGCACCGGGATCCTATCTATATTTTGTGCACAGGCGGGTGCAAGACGAGTAAGATATCATTAAGTCCTCTTTAGTTGAAATTTCATCAATCTCAGTTCAGTACCAGAGTGGAGTTATTATTTCCATGGTTCCTTTCAACTTTTGAGGCAATATTATGAACTTATGTATGCGAACAAATGGAAAAATTCACCCAGCTAATGCTAGATTACAATATGTTATAAATACTAGAAGTGCTCTGAATAGTCAATGTGGAAAATTGCATAACAGTCCTTCCAGTTTTAAAAAAAAATTGCAACACAATCCGTATTTTTCACTGGAATATTAAGGTGACGTAGATGTCTGAGCTATATTGCAGTCAACACTTCCCTTATCTTCGCTGCATGCACATTCTTCTTGGTACATAACAGTGCCAAATTCCATCTATTGGGCACCTGTGTGGTGCCAAAGCATGTAAAAGTCAGCATATGTAAGAACACGTAACAGCTATATATTGTATTCCATTTTCAAGTTTCATCCTGGAAGTCACACAAGTTGAGAGATGATAAAAATATCTTTCCTTGCTCCATAACTTAAAGTTTGAACAAAATGTCGAATCTATGTTTTGGCGAACCTTCTCCTTATAAGATTCTTTGCTCCTTTCCTATCAAATGCTCCAAAAGAAGTATCTCTGTATAGACATCCAAGATTTTGGTTTCTACCAAAACAACAGGTGATCCTGGATTGTTTAAGGAATAATGAGTTTTATTTTCATCTACAAAAAAAGGAATTATGAGTTTTATACATCAAAATACAGAAGAATGGGTACCCAAGAATTATTCATTTGATCATGGTGATGAAATATATGATTGATTGTTTCTTCAGTCTTCTTGCACAAAAGCAGCTATGGCTCATTTATTCTCTCTCTATTGGTTTAGCTACTATGACAGCGTTTTAGATTGTTCATTTGCTTTTGGGAAGATCCATGTTTTTTTCTTCTTCTATTCAATAAAGTTGCATCTTTGATGTGTTTTACTTTCTTTCTACCCTGGTTTTTAGTGGACCAAGTGAAGTCATGACCTCTTCTTGATGCAATCTGAACTTATTTGCGTGCTTCAATTGGTATTCGCTTTAATTTGGATGTTCCAGATATAGCACTTATTAGGCAGATGTTCTTTTATCCCAGGTGTATGCTGTTGATGCAAGTGATATAGCTGTCCAGGTACTTGTTTCCTTCTGTTAGAGGATGTTCGTTGAAGCTTGTTCTATGCAGTATTTGTATTCTAAATGTGCCTTAGAGTAATGCTTCCCCGCACATTTCTTATGGTTGATGAGTTCTGAGACAATCAACTGCTTCATTATGGTTCTTTATGATGATGTTGCATCCTTTACAAAGGCTTGCAGAACCTTCAAATACTCCCTCTTTAAGTTAGCTTTCTACTTATGAAGATAGATCCAATTCCATCCTGAAAGTTAAATGGAATTGTATTATATCTTTCTACTTTTGGTGTAAAGAAGTAGGTTTAGAGGATATATATCAGTTTGTAGATTTATTTAGATCTCTGTAAGTATCTTCTTTTCTAGTTTTTTTTTTTTATCTAACACTTTTTGATGGTGTCCAGCATGTCCTTAATGCTGTGGAATACACATTTACCAGTTTCAAAAAAAAAAGTTAACTTTCTTTTTAACAAGTTTGTAAAGAAGTTGTAGTGAGGCAGCAGAGGACAATGAGGGTGCATGATGTTGTTCCACTACTTAAAGATTTCAAACACTCACGATTTAACTCATTGTTTATCAGTAGTCTAACAGGGTGGTAAGTTCTCTAAAGATCTTTAGATGCCTTATAAAAAAAGGCTCTCTAAAGAACTTCCAGTTGTCGAAATGAAGACAATTTGTGCAGTATGTAGTTGTACAGCCAAGGATTTTTCAAGGGAAGAGTATTTCTTTTCAGTTTTTGTATGTTGGTAGGATGAAACAAACATGAGTTTCATGGATAGACTGAACAAACTGTCCCATGGGAGGACTACCGGAAAACTGAGAATAGGCGGAGTGATAGGTGTCACTTATGAGTTTGAAGAGAATGGACTGGCATTTAATGTGCAAAAACAAAATGCTTTTGACAGAAGTGGAATGGGGTAATTCAGCTGCAAAATATGCTTGAATATACATTGATATGTGAATTATTCTAGGACATTTTAGCTGATATTGTAATTCAATTTATTTCACAAAATTTAGATGCATGATTAAGCACCGGCCGATTGTTTATAAACACAAGCATGGAGCCATACCTTACTTTGGTCTCCCGCTAATACTTCTTCATCATTTGCTTCATCAAAAAGTACTTCCTCACTTTAGCTCATGAGTGAGCATTGCATTCCATAAGCAAGCTGACAAATTCTTCTTATAAAAAAAGAAGCAAACAAATATTCGTGGGCGCAAAATATTTGTTACTGCACACCTTTGTTGCGTCAACTGGGGTATATTACTGGGATATGTTGATTCGTCATTTTCCATCACCAGATTCGTGTCAATTTGACATGATGTTGTTGTCGGTACGGTAAAGAGCTGATCTAAGTCTGGCGTTTACTTTGAACATTAGTTGAAACTAAAATGATGGAGAGAAGAAGAAGACGACAACAAAGACAGAGAAGAAAGAAGATGGAAGAAAATAAACTTAGTTAGACATATGGATGAAATGGTGTGGGATTAGGTTGCTGTTGTCGCTTGCCTTGCCATTTTTTTTCTAGGGTTTTCGGGAGGATAAAGGGAAAAAAATTTCTCTTGGGCCATGGAGGGCTCAGACTGACATGGTTTGCATGTGGAGTTAGGGTTATTTATTAAAGATTGATGTGGTGAAGGAAGAGGGGCAGAAAGCATGAGGGTAGAAGAGACTCAAAAGAGTAATTGGGAAACTGGTCTCTGACAGAAAATATATCTTAATATTGTAAAAAATATAATAAGAAAAAAATGACACAGCTTGATAAAGAGTGCTCCCTGGTCCATTGGTTAAGCCTGCACTTTGGCTAATAGAGGGTGGAGGTTCGAACCTCAACTTATTTTTTGGGCAAATATGTGAGATAGCCTCTTTTTGTCAAAAAAAATGAGGTTAAGCTACACCTGTTCTAGCTTAAGATTCAACAAAAACCATTGGACCAAGGATCCTCTATGTTTGCAAAAGTTATAAATATGAATGTTTTTTCACTTCTAGAAATGTTGATACCACTTCCAAAAAATCTTGTTTATGCTGCTGATTTAGATCACTCTAAAAATACTATTATGTTAATTTTCTTTACTTCCAATGATGCCACTTAGAGCGAACCTTTGAGGCTTTGAAATTCCTGCAATTGTCTATCCTTTCCTGCTAAAAATGTGTAAGCATTATTCAAACCATAATAGATGGAGGGAAACACTCTAGTAGCTGGACATTCTTAAGATCTCTTCCACTGTCTTTTTTCTACAGGAACTATGTGAAATAATTGAACTTGAATTTCATTTTACATCTGTTTTTTATGGTTCACCAGGCGAATGAAATTGTGAAGGCAAACAACTTATGTGACAAAGTTATTGTTTTGCATGGGCGGGTCGAGGTATGTTCTAGTCTTAACATTTGATTCTTCCGTTGTTTTTGCAACTTAGAGTTGATGTTATTACCATTGGACATTTGACTGCTTTTGTTTGCTTAAGTTGTATGAAATCTACCTTTTCTTAGAGCGAAGTGAAAATCCTTAAAATTCAATTCATATGTATGTAGATGGGTGCATTAGCAACATATGTTAACCGAGACAGAAGAAAACATGTAGTAATAAATTGAAAAATAAGATAGTTGGAGAGTAAAAATAGAGACACCGATAAGGGAGACTAGACAATGCTCGACTACGTACTAACCTTTTACGCTAATCCTCGACCTCCAAATCCTCCTATCTAGGGTTATGTCCTTGGTAAGCTACAAGTGTGTCATGTCCCGTCTAATCACTTCCCCTCAATATTTCTTCTGGCCATCTCTACCTCTTCTCATACTCACCACAGCCAACCTCTCACACCTCCTCATTGGGGCATCCATGCATCTCCTCTTCATATGTCCGAACCATCTCAGCCTCTCCTCCCTCATCTTCGTTCATAATCCTATCTCTTCTAGTATGCCCACACATCCATTTTCATAGTTGTCATCAATGGAAATGTTGTCATTTCTAACTTTATCGTAATTGAATCTCTTTATTATGGATGAATATATCTCTTGTTATTATATAGATTTGAGTTTGGTGACTAATGACTATATCATACTTTTTGGTTAGTTCAGGATGTTGAAATTGATGAAGAAGTTGACGTTATAGTTTCAGAATGGATGGGTTACATGCTGCTTTATGAGGTAATACCATACAGACAGACACATTTCAATGCTTCTCTTATAGACATCTATTGAAAAATTGCTTCTCTTTCGGGATAAGACTGGGCACTGGCCTGGCACCAAGGCGTGCCTACATCTAGTTTGGTCTCCACATGGTTTACCTTTTAAATGTATTATGTGGGATTCCATGACTTCTCAACTTTTCTGTTTCTTACACTGCATGGAATATGCTTGTCCTTGCAGAGCATGCTGGGGAGTGTTATCACTGCTAGAGACCGCTGGCTGAAACCAGGAGGTCTTATTCTTCCATCACATGCAACGGTAGTCATACTCCATTCCCTAATTTATGTGTGCTTTCAAATTTATTTGGGGGTTATCTTCTGTGTGTGTTGTGCGTGTGTATTATCCTTCTTTTGCATCCTTTATTTGGGTGAATACTGTGTCTGTATTATCAGAATTAGATTCACGTATTTAATAGTTATGTGACAGATTCAGATATTCCGTAGTTATGCGGCAAATACACAATATTAGTATTTGCTTCATATGTTACTCATAGACGAAATCCCGTGCTGATACTTACAGTGCCAAAAAGTAATATGAAGCAGTTGTATTAGGAATGGTGATCTATTCATTTAGATTAAGATGAGAAAAGCTCTTAGAACCAATTCTAATACCTACTGCATTGTTCACCTAGAACAAGTCCGAAGTATCCAGACCCGGAGTCTGATGATTATGAATGACCTTTGCTTTTCCACCACTTAATGATAGGAAAGAGTGACGTCATTTTAATCTCTGTTTCTTCTCTCTGCAGCTATACATGGCGCCTGTGACACATCCAGACCGGTATAGTGAAAGTGTTGATTTCTGGCGTAACGTTTATGGAATAGACAGTGAGTATTTGTTGTACGACTCATGGTTATCTCTGCTGTTCTTCCAGCAAAATCATAACCTTGACGAAGTGCTCTCTCTTAAGAATGCAAATTAGATCCACTTTCTTGTGTTTTATTGGTTGAGGATATCACTATTATGTTTAGCCACTTTATTAAGTTAGACATGTGAAAACTCTTAAGATTTGATTTATGATATCATTATTCATCGAGCTGTATATAAAGCTCAACTCCTTTGTCCAACCCTCCAGTTTATTTTCTCTTCTCCATCGTTGCCACACATTTGGATCCCCACATCAACAAGAACATGCTTAATTTTGATGAAGAATACTCTTTTCTGATTGAAACAAAATTATTCTAGTTCATAGTACTGAGTGGCTACATTATCTAGTCACCCATCGCTTGCACTAACATAGGACTCATCATTAAATAGCACTGTTTCTCAATGACCTTTCTTGTACAATGGTTAAACTTGTTTTAAATCTTAATGTCTCCAGACTTGCTGGTTTGTATACCATTTTAATTCATTGGACCGTATCATCTTGAGATTATACGGTTGATTCTTTATTTGTTATCGTTGGAACTGCTGTTTCATTTATTATCCTCCCTTATCTAGTAAAAACGTGAAAGGCGTTATCGTACTGATCACACACACAAAAAAAGTGTTATCTCTGTGGGAGAGCTGTATAGTGCACATGGACCTTAAACTCTGTGTGAGTGGGGCAAACAACCCTAAAAAAACAAAGTTTAGTTGCTAAATGCCTATGCTTTTGATTATCTATATTTGTATGTGTTTCCTCTTTAGATTTCAGTTGGAATTCCATTTTTTGTAGTGTCTGCTATACTGCCGTTAGCAAAGCAGTGCGCATTTGAAGAGCCATCGGTGGAGACAATTACTGTTGAAAATGTTTTGACATGGCCACAAGTGGTTAGTACCGGCAAATTCAATTATTTTTGAGTTTCAAATTGCAAATTATTATCTGTGTCAAAAACGACAACAACAACTTTGTCTTAATCCAAGCAAGGGGATACTTCCTGGTAAAGGAGCTATATGAAAGAAAAATTTATATGATTTAAGTTAATACGCAGATCATTGGATTATTAGATTATGCAGATATATGTTTGTAATCTGGGATCATTGGATTGTTGCCCCAAAGTCTGGATAAGTAGGACTACATACTTGAGTTCATATGAAGTTTGAAATTCCCATTGCTGCTGATTGAGTCTCAGAGGTGTTGTACCAGTACTGGCTCTTTTTCTTTTTTATTTTCAGATTTCCACCCTAAGGGGTGGGGTAGGGTTGGTGGAGAAGGGGATGAAAAAGATCATTGGAATAGAACTCCTTCTGATTAAGGGGAACTATATGAAACAATTTGTAGCCTTTTTATGAAAAATAAAAATGCATAATCTAAGTCGATAATCATGTATGAAGAAGGGTCAGTCTGTTGCTCAATCATTCTGTCCAGGTTCTGTTCGATAGTCACACACAGCATGAAGAGCGCAGAGCTGTAGGACTATATGCTAAATATTAGTGATTAAAGAAGCAATTATAGGTTCATGAAAATTGGTTGCTCGGAATAAACATTCACATCTATTCTTAAGGTGGTGAATCCTCAAGAGGAAACAAAAATATTTTTTTCCTTTCCTGTTTGGGCTTGTCCTTTTGCATGAATAGTATGTCTTTCAGAACTACAGGATCATGTAAGATTCTAGGGATTGTGAATAAGGTAAGGGATCTTGCTTTGTGCTCATGGTATGGATGTTTTATGAATTGCATCATGCTCTTGAGTCTTCACGGTTATTTTAGCAGACTTAGGGTGTTTGCAGTCTCGAGTATGGTCTGATATTTATATCAAGATCATCAGGAATTTGGAATTTAGAATGTTCTGGGCTTCTGTGCCTTATGGTCAATTATTTCCTCTGGCTCTTTGTATTTTATGCACTATTATTGAACTCATGATCTCCCTCATTTTAAACTCATTTCCCTTCAACTAAATGGCAGGTGAAGCATGTGGACTGTTATACAGTGACAACTCAGGAGCTAGAGTCCATCACATCCAAATTTAAATTTGAGTCAATGATGCGATGTAACTTCTCTCTCCCTTTCCAAATAAACATTGTCTGAGTCTGTTGTACATGGAACTCATGGGTTTCTTTTATAACATCTGTTCTTTTTTTATATAAGAAAAAAATAGTGGGTGGGAGATTATTTATGCTTTTCTTCTTTTAGTGTTGATGCCTTCTTCTTTAATGTTCTAATGGTTGTATGGCCTGATTCTATTTTTTTTCAGCACCCTTTCATGGTTTTGCTTTCTGGTTTGATGTGGAGTTTACTGGCCCAACAGTATTTCCTTTGAATAATGGTATGCGGCCTTCATTTGTTGAGCCTTCAAACAGTAACATGACGGAAGGCAATCAAAGAAGGAAGCGTCCCAATCCTAACGAAGCCCTTGTCTTGTCAACTGCACCAGAGGATCCCCCAACACACTGGCAACAGGTTCTATAACCACTATTCCCCTCCCCCCCAAAAAAAAAAATTAAAAAAAAATTGGGTGCTCTCTCTATTCTACTCTTTGCTTTTGGTTCATCGGAATGAAAGGCAGGCTTAGAAAAGAGTAAACAGATTACAATCAACAATCTGCATCTAATTTTGTCATCTGATTTTATAAAATCTACACTAGGAGTTGGACAAATATACATTTTCCTCTGTACTAGTCTTAGATGGACCAGGAAATACATTCTGAGGCCATAAGAAATATGTTTGCTATCGTCGTAAGAGGCTTGGAGCTTCTGTGCCACCTTTTTTTGTGCTAAAAGCTGAAAATGTTTTCTTGAGATTGTCATTGATAACCTTGAGAACTCCGAAGATAATACTGTCAATATTAAATCTAGATGTATATTTTTGCGTAGATTTTGGTGCAACATGGCTAATGATAATGTAAATAATACCATGGCTATAATTGATTGTGTTATCTCATCGCACTCATTGTAATGCTCTGTTCAGGATGTAACTTTTGAGCCAGCATATCCTTATACACATTACTTGTCAAAAAAAAAAGTGCTTGATAACAGTAATGCTGCTGACATTCTTTCATATAGAAGATTACCTGTTAGTTTAAGTAATCCTTGATATTGGTTCTTAGATGGTATACCTAAATATTTGGATAAACTAATGATATGACTATCCTGTTTGGAAACAAAATTATGGATTGATTGTTATCTCATACTATTTATCAGATTTTCTCGGGTGAAATTGGTGCATGCGCTCATGTTTTTGCATTTTTTGGCATGAATTTGCAGACATTGGTTTACTTCTATGAACCCTTAGACGTGGAGCAAGATCAGGTTATTGAAGGCTCTCTAACGTTGTCACAAAGCAAAGAAAATGCTCGATTCATGAACATCCATCTTGAATATTCGTATGTTTTGACTCAAAGCTCAAACAAGGCCACTATCTTAGTTTACTTTCAGCTTTTCAGGTATTACCTATAACTTTAACATCCTTTTCACATTCTTCATCATGCAGATCTGGTGGACGTTCATTTGTCAAAGAGTCGGTGATGCGTTAAATCAACATATGAAGTCTTTGTCGGCTGAACCATTGTGGTGGTTGGTCATACACGGTTTCTGATAATTCTGCTTGTAATTTAGGTAGGGAAACTAAGGTGAGTTCAGGGCATTTGCACTGCCTCTAAACTTAAAAAGCATTGAATCCGTCAATTTCACTGCATATTCACGTAGTGTATTATGTGAAAACTTGTAACATGTTTCCGCGAGAATATGAGTCTTTCCTGAGCTGTAATTTATAGAGTAGATGTAGCGTTGATCTGGTACTGTGTTAGAATTTTTTAATTAGTTTGATTCATTTGGATATGAAAAAGATTAAAAAAAAAAATCTAGTTATTTCTTCAACCACCAGCTTGTGACAAGTTTCTCTTTTATCATTTTCTGAGTCTCTATTTTCCAGTTATTGTTTTTCCATTCCAGTAATTGTTGTACTGTTCTTTTAGTATTCCCCTTCTTTGAGTAGCTTGGCACAGTCCATTAAAGTGCATGTTAGAAGTGCTAAATTTGATAAATACTTCTGTCCCATAACAATAAGGGATAATATAGAAACACAAACATGGCCTCAGATGACAAGAACTCCAACTCTTGAGTAAGCATGAGGCACCTCAATTCGTCTCCACAACGTTGGGTGTCCATGAGACATAATGGTGATGAGTTGGAGTGTTAACTTGTCATGTAAGGCCAAGTTTGAATGTTTGTTTATGTATTATGCCTAAAAAGAACCATCGACATATGTACATATAATCTCAAGGACTAAGATTCTTTGAGACAAATAATCTAACATAAGATTTAGTGTTCATACATCAAAGGAGCTATTGATTGAGTGAATAAATATTTTTTACCTATAAAACGGATCTCGTCCACTGGCAGGTCACTTCCATTTCACTTAATTATTCATTCATCTTTGTTGCATGAGTAACTAGTGACAACTTTATTTTGGAAGTCTCTTGCAACCACTAGGGCCCTATATATGACCTATGACTATATATATATATGTGTCCCATGTTCTCTAATTATTATTTTTGTGCATGACTTGCAATTTTCACCCCTTTAACTGCTACAATCATTGTATGTTTCTTTAGTAATATCACCCAACGAGGGTTACAGTTGAGTGGTAAGTACCCTTTCATCCTTAGCCACAGATATTGTGTTTGAGTCTCCACAGATATGAAGTCCTTATTTGTTAGGAAGGATTTTGATTTAGTCAAGCTTTAATTTGGATATTAGACATGGGGGGATTGAAAAAAGTAATATACTAGAGAGAATTCTATTGTCATTAGGTTATAATTATATACATTTGTTAAAATGATTAGCAATTCCTAATGGTTGAAGGTTACAAAAGTCTATCATAAGAGACAATAAAATTCCATTTCCTCTTTAAGTCTTAATTGACATTAAAGATACATTTGAAATTTTATGACAAGAAAATATTTAGGACATGAAATTTGAGACGGTAGAAAGCAATGATTTGAAGTTTTATTATTGTCAAGTTCACATTCTATGAGATAAAATTTAATAGAATTACAGTAATTTTGTACTTATCTTTTCTTTTCCTTTCCAGCCTAAAAAAAACACTTTAACGTGAGACCTTGAGAGATATAGATAGACATATGAAGGGACATAGGGTCGATAAATTTGATATTTGATTTGACTAAACATTTCTCTTTTTTTTATTCTTTTTTCTTTTCTTCTGTATCTGATTACAAACAACTCACTATTCCAAGTTAAATTGATTAAAAGAAGAAAAAAAAAACTTATTGTTTTAAATCAAAGTTATACCCTAATTAGAAGAAATCAAAAGTATCATATAAAATTATAAGCAAGGCATGATACAAAATTGACTCTAAGTCCAACCATTTTAGTTATTTTTTGCGTTAACTTCTGGTAGAAATGTATGAACTTTAATCGATTCCCGTGTAATTCGATCCCTTTATTTAAAATTGATTTTATCTAACTCAACGTCAAATATGTATGTCTGAAGTGGTGAGTCTATCTTTTTACCCTTATGGCCATTTTGAATTGTAGGGACTTACAACTCTTATCATGCCTACAATAAATTGAAAAACTATAATTATGAAGGAAAAAGATGAATAATGCACCTTTATAAAAAGAAGTTGAGACTTGATCATCATCTCTTTTATTCATAATTGGTCCCTCCACTCTTCCAAAATGTATTTGCTTGTTTTGCTATGCTATTTAATTTTAAGAAAACGAGTTTTTCAAAAATGAGGAAAATGATTTTTATAATGAAATGTCACAAGTTAAACAAGTGACATTTTACGTTTGGTTATATTCTTTCTTCCCTTCAACATACTTCATCTTTATGAAAAATATTTTTTATCGTATCGAACAGACCCTGAGTTATTAGTTGGGTAATAATTTGATGTCTTGTGGATGATGAAAACTCATTATTCTATTTATTGTATATGTGAATGCTTTAGTTACATTGGGAAGGCTAGCTAGCCAAAAGCTTCATATTTTAAGTATTTCATGAAAAGTGCACAATAGTTATAATTTCATTCTCTTATGGTCAAACCTCTTTAAAATGTTTATAGTAATAGTTTCATTTATTTGAACTTTTTCCCTTTTTGAATATTATATTATATCAATTGATTGTTATACATCTATAATAATATTTAATATTTCTTTTTCAAAAATATCTTTATCGTTAATAGTTTGATCGGAAAGTATCAAATGAAAAAGAAGAAGTTGACATTCATGAATAATAAAATGAGATAAATATACCATTCTATAGTAAATTTTTAGATGAAAAGTTAAAGAAGTGAATATCTTTCAAATTCATAATAAGTACTTTGATTAGGTAATATTTTTTGTAATCTTAAGCTAATTGGTCTTTTGTCGTGTGCTTATTTATTTATTTTTACTTTTAAAGAAGCTTTTAATAGAGAGAAAAATACATAAACATGTGTGGAGAATCTCTATATAGTCAAGAGACCCCATCACATTGATGTAATCATTTTGTCACCTTCTTAAACAAAATAGTTTTCTGTCTATACAAAATGGTCCATCGTACTAAAATAATAATTTCGAAATAAAATGTAAATCGTGTTAGATCCAAAATTTCTTTATTTCATCAGTTGTACTAAAATAAGATTAATTATGTTATATAGAAGGTGAAATAACTAATTTCATAAAATATTTTAACTCATGAGAATTGAGATATTCCTATTTTTCACATCCCATCAACCAAACGACTTGCGGTATGTAAGATATTTATAGAATTAAATTATTTATAAAACATATATATTTCTGTAATCAATATTTATAGGAAATTTAATAAAGATGGTAACTAATAATAAATAATATCAAGTAAAATGTGTATAAAATCTTCATTGTTAGTGCATATGAATTACATCCTTTAAACTTTATAAGTACTTTCAAGGAAATTTAAAACCATTTAAATGATTATATCAGTGCATAATCATGAAAGAAAATGTTGTTTTTTGCATCTCATTTTGTTAGATTACTTTTTGATGGTCAAACAAATTAATGAAATTGTCTAAGAATAATGAGTTTTAGGTTTAAATTTCAACAAATACAAAATATTAAATGATTTTTTTCT
Source organism: Solanum etuberosum (assembly GCA_029582245.1). Lineage (NCBI taxonomy): Eukaryota > Viridiplantae > Streptophyta > Magnoliopsida > Solanales > Solanaceae > Solanum > Solanum etuberosum. Next base: position 58,868 of record JAJONR010001872.1, on the reverse strand, counting down.
CATTTATTCTAGCTTTGATTGACAAAATTACTTAATACATATTGCTGATGGAAGGAACATGTGATAATTTGATGCCCCGTAGCATAATATATTGAACCATCAAGGATTGTAGTCGATGATAAATATATCTTAATCTTTCATTAGCTATTTCAAATTCAAGTCATGAATATAGAGTCGCCTTTGAAATTTTTAGGACAAATGAAATTTAGTCGAATCCTAATACAGATACGAAACATCAAATATAAAACCAAAAATCATGCCTTTGACATTTTTGACTTTTAAGGCAAACGAAACTTAGTCGAACTGTAATATAGATACCAAATACCGTATATAAAAACAAAAAAGATATTTATATACAATAAAATCAAAGAAACACCAAAATGAAACCTCATCATTCAATTATTTCTTCTCACCCTCCAAAAAATGGGCCAAAGGTCTCTTACACACACACCCCCCCCCCCCCCAACCCACCCCTCAAACCCTTTTTCTTCTATTCACATCCCAAAACCTTAAAAACAAATAAAAACTCTCAACTTCCCTCTCACCACACACACAAGAAAAAATGTTAGTCCCCTTTCTAGCCTTAGCAATTTTGCTCATTTTCTCTCCTACCACCATTGCAACAACTTCAAGTGAAATCAAGAACTCAACTCATGAAATCTTCAATGTAAAAGAATCCATTGCCCAATTAGACACAAAACCCCAAACCCCATTTGAAAATCAAGAAGAATTTCCTGTTGATAATGAAATTGAACAAGAAAATGGAAAATTGAAGCTCAAACTCAAGCTCATTCACAGAGACAAACTACAAATTCCCCATTTTCCTTATATTAATAACAAAGTATTTGAAGGTCGAATCAATAGAGATTTGAAAAGGGTGTCTAGTATCATTCACAGAATTCAAAATGGTGGTGTTAATTACCGGGTCGAAGAATTCGGGTCGGATCTTATTTCGGGTATGGATCAAGGTAGTGGGGAATATTTTGTTAGGATTGGTGTAGGTAGTCCAGCTAAGAACCAATACATGGTTCTTGATTCTGGTAGTGATATTGTTTGGGTACAGTGTCAGCCCTGTACCCAATGTTATCACCAATCCGACCCGGTATTCGACCCATCTCTTTCCATGTCGTTTACTGGCGTCCCATGTGGGTCGTCAGTATGCGACCGGGTCGAAAATTCGGGTTGTCATTCGGGTCGGTGTAAATATGAGGTTATGTATGGTGATGGTTCATTTACTAAAGGTACAATGGCTATTGAGACTTTGACATTTGGTCACACTATGGTTAAAAATGTGGCTATTGGTTGTGGACATAGTAATAGTGGCATGTTTACAGCTGCTGCTGGCTTATTGGGCCTTGGTGGTGGATCCATGTCACTAGTGGGCCAACTCGGCGGGCAAACGGGCGGTGCATTTAGTTATTGTTTAGTGAGTCGGGGCACCGACTCGACCGGGTCGCTCGAGTTCGGTCGTGGGGTGTTACCGGTCGGTGCGGCGTGGGTACCGCTTATTCGAAATCCACTAACCCCGAGTTTTTACTACATAGGGTTATCAGGGCTCGGAGTCGGAGGCGTCCGAGTACCGATATCGGAAGACGTGTTTAAGATCACCGAGCTCGGGGACGGTGGAGTCGTCATGGACACAGGGACGGCCGTGACACGACTACCCTCAGAGGCGTACATGGCGTTTCGGGACGCGTTTATAGCCGAAACCGCGTCGCTCCCTAGGGCACCGGCCGTGTCGATATTCGACACGTGTTATGACCTAGACGGGTTCGTGACGGTTCGGGTACCGACCGCTTCGTTCTTCCTTTCGGGTGGGCAAATCCTGACCCTGCCAGCTAGGAACTTTCTAATTCCAGTGAATGACAAGGGTACATTCTGTTTTGCATTTGCTCCATCACCATCAAAACTTTCTATAATAGGAAACATCCAACAAGAAGGCATCCAAATTTCATTTGATGGAGCAAATGGTTTTGTGGGATTTGGTCCCAATATTTGCTAGCTTATATAATTATTATATTATGTAAAAAGCGATTAACGTTTTTAATTTTTTATAAATTTTTCTGGAGAGGTATAATTCCACGAGTAGTAGAGTGAAATTTTTTGCTAGTATATATAAGTACTAAAATAACAACATATTCAATATAGTTTTATCAAGTCTAAAGAAAATGACGTGTTAACGTGTTATCCTGAGAAGGTAGAGAGGTTGTTTCTGAACGTTATATAATATTAGTTCTTTTAAAATATTATGATTGAAGATATGAAGTAAAGAATTTGGTTCTATTTGCTAGTGCTTTTTAATTAAGTAAACTTATGTGGCTACTCTTTGTATAATCCCAAAGGTATGTCCTTTACTTGTTTTAGGGAGTAAACATTAGAGTATTCTTTTATACTTATTGATCAGCTTTAATTCCCCCAATGAAGATATCTTAGGGAAGAATTATCATCAATGTATTTTAATTAGTCATAGTTTGGTTTATTTAGTTTATTTTCACATATATATGTTACTAAATCAAAATTACTATTGATAATTGTGCTTTGTTGTGGCTAACTTTAATTACAAATTATTGTCATTATAAAATCAAATTATTTACTTGTTGTAGCAGGGGTAATCTATGTTATTTTTATAATTACAAATTCTACATTCTAAAACAATTTGTGTATAAATATTATTTCGATTGACCTGATCAGTATACAGAAGTTAAACTCTTAACTAAAAAAACAAGGGTGTGTTTAGGAAAGGTGTTAAGTAGAAGTAATTGTTAAATAATAATAGTCAAAACATTGGTATAGACATAAATTTGGAGTCAAAAGTAGATAAGAAAAAAGGGGATTTACAAAACAAGAGGATCCAAGAGAACCCTTTTTTTCTTCTTCTTGTTCCCCCCTACCCACCCCCACCCCCCAACCCACCCACCCCACACACACTTTTTTTTTGTTTTTTGTTTATCTCATTAATTGAGTAGAAATAATTCAAAGTCCCTACAAGGTATAATGGACATGATTCTGATGAAACAAAATGGTCTCTCATTGCCATTAATGTCCAACACCAACTTTTTCTATCTTTATTTTTTTTTGGAGATTCCTTTACTTACTTTTTTACTTTCTTTATTAGTGAATGACTATACATGTTTCATTACAACTTTCTTCATCTCAAAATAATGGTGTTTTTTATTTACATATTTTTTTTTAAACAATATTAGTCATTAATAGGATTGTTTGATTATATTTTATCTTTATTTATGTTATATCGTAAGATATTATTCTCTTTTTATTAAATATTTATGTGTCATAATTGAGGTGTTTAATTTGTAGTCTTCAAGAACAGTTATTGCTAAAGATAAATGAAAACAAATAATTAAAAGTACTTTGAGACAAACATTTTTAATAAAGACGATAAGTATTTTGCAACGAAGCAAGTACTTATTAATATATACGCCGGGCGGAGTTGGGGAGTACAAGAGGTTCATCCTAACCCTTTTTGTTGAAAAGTAATATTATTATGTATCCATATAAAACGTTGAATTTCTTAATTTCTTTATGTGTTTACTTCTTTATGTTCTAAAATTTTAATTCCATCACTCATAAATCACTAAAAAGTTAACATGTCAATGATGTCTGCTCATAAACTATAATACTGCCCACATATGCAAATTAGTTTTTGAGGTTAACTAAGTTAGTGGCGTATATAGAATTTTGGGTTAATGGTATCACTATAAAAGACAACTTTAATTATGTAATAATTTTATATTTAATAATACATTATTTCTTAAAACTATTTAAAGAAGGAGAGATCAAAAGTGCACATTTAAATTGATTAAAGATTAAGATGTATTTAACCAAAATAATCACAAGCATCAAACTTTTTGTCCCTATATATACAGAAAATTTAACAGAGTGATAAAGACAAGAGAGGAAAATATTGAAAAAAGTGCTAGTGTTAAAACTAATCACTACTGGCTTAGAGATTTGATCTAACTTTTTTTTTACTAAGCGTTCGATATTTATATTGAGATTCGATTAAATTTGAATTTGTATTAGAAAATTTTACTGTGGGAGGTAAGCGTTTTTAAATAAAAAATGACTTCATATCCAAAAAGACTTAAACTTAAAAATTTTAAATAAAAAATAAAAAAATACTTACAACTCCATCAAAATCGTCGTTTGGTAGTTTTGTTCTACCTTTGTTGCATCTTGAAGTTGGAAGTTTGTTCCACCAATTACTTTTTGTAAAGGTGTTTGCTTTTTCACTCTTTTGCAGAATTGACATTGCAATGCTTACATACTACATCTCCTCACCTTGTAGTATTTGTAAATTCTATTTCAGGAGAGGACATTTCGACACACAAAATATTTTATAATTATGCAAATTTGGGAAGGATCACACGTTAGAGGTGTTATGTAGGTAGCCTACTTTGACGTAAATATCAATGACTGATTTTGCGATTTAAATATATAACTTATAGTTGACACGAAGATAAATTTATCGTTGCTCCATACTTCCCTTCAAATTCTCTTCTAATCATAACAAGATAAATATAAATACATGTATTTTTTTGCAAACCAAATACCAAATAGAGCGACATTAACTTATATGGAAGTGATAAAATGAAAGACCATGTTGATATACCAATACAAGTGTCTCTTAGTAGTCAGTGAAGTGAGTCGAAGATCATAGAAAATCATGATTCAAACCCTCCTTAGAGTCAATATTGGCGGCCAGAATTATCTGATATTTATGTTAGCGAGAGACATTATAAAGAAATGGATATGCATTGGGTCTGACTCAACCCCAAAAACTAGTTTATGAATGGTGGATTGCTCAAGACCATATAACGAGATCATTCATCTCATTAACCACACCAATGTGAGACTTTTTCACTTTTCAACACCCTAACTCACGCTCAGAACTGGACATCTGAAGCATGAACAATTTAATATGAGGGTCCATTAACCACCGATATGGGATGGATCCTCCTATGATACGATGTAAAACTAGCTCATAATTAAGGAAAAGATTGTCCAGAACCATATAAAGAGATCACTTCATCTCGTTAACCACTAATATAAGACTACTTCACTCTTAACAAATATCATCTACCTAGTAAAAAAAATAAACACACATAATTAATTGATCCAAACACCATCGTTATTATTAAAACACAAATACAATAAGGTCAATTTTTTGCAAATATCTTTTATATATGTAGTAGGTACATGATATTATATTACTGTTGGATCACATGAAAACTTCTCTATCTTCTCTCTCCAACCCAAGAATTTTGAATTAAGCATTGATGAGAGACCCCACAAAATTCAACATAATTTTCTTCATGAAATAGTGATGAAAAGAAAGGAATCAATAAAAGGCAAAGCCTGTCTTTTCTCAGAAATTTGGATCAATAAGAGAATATACACATTTTACCATTAAGAAAGTGAGATTGTGGAATTATCAAGTTATTTCGATATAAAATTTGGGATTAAAATTTTAAAATGTTTAGTTGTTGATATAGTGAAAATCAAAATAAAATCTACATCAACATTATAAGATTATTTATATCATATATAAAAGACGAGATTATTTATCGTATTTATTATGTATTTTATTTTGACCCAAACGATCTCGCGTTAAAAGAACATTTTTTCAAGAATTACAAGAAAAAAAGGGCAAAGTGAAAGACGAAATGCGCCTAAGGTTGTATTATAAGTAAGCAGCTTTATTTTTCTTCTTTTACTTTTTCCTTTGTTTTACAAAAATAAACTTTATTTCTTTCTTGATTATTTGAGTTAAAAGTTTCTTGAATTACATATTACTATATGTTTAAGTCTAAATTAGAAAAAGAGAAATATTACTTAAGTTTGTTTTCCATGGTACTTTTTTGTTGTTGCGGTTGACAAGAGAATTCACAATTACTATCCTTCTGGTGCGCACAAGTAAGTTTTGCTCCAGTATAATAGTTCGAAAACTATTGAAACAAACTTGATTTTTAACCAAGCACTGATATATATTATTATTTGAATACAACTTACAACGTAGAATACACACAACAAAGTAATAACACACTAACTTAGGAGAGATTAACATAAAAGAAGGTAACTAGAAAGGGATGGGATACAAGAACAGAGAAACGGGATGACTGATGAGAGATAACTGATAGCCAAAGCTTCCATATATTTTTCATAAGCGTTCTTTCTAATCCCTAGACCTTTTTAAAAATAGCTAATTGGGCCTGAATCCCAAATAAAACTCTCCAACATTTTACTCGGCCCAATAATATCAACTGAATCAGTCTCATTTACCACGTCTATCCCATTTACCCTTATGTAATTATCATGGTTCACAACAACTACACAGAAGAAATAAACCATATTAGATAAGTCTCATGCAATGAGTTCGATTAAAAAAACATTCAGAGGATTGGAAACTTATACGAACCCTCCATTTAAAAGATCACCTACTCATTAACCAACTCGACCACGGACCACCTTCGTGGGTACGCTACTTTTTTCAAAAAATAGTGAGTCTATAAAGCAACTATTTGTGCACTTCACCCCTAAATCAAACAAAAATACAAGAAAAGTAAAATATCATAAGAAAACTTATATAAATCTCACTAGTTTAGGAGCTAATTACTTATATACATTTTAGTTTGTAATATTACGTATCTTACCAGTTTTTGGTGCGTCCAGATACATGTATCTCAGGATACACGGGTCAAGTTTGTTCTAGATACATTGTATCCAAGTGGATTTATATGCATCTATAATACATAACAAATCTCTCTCGCCTCTCTCACATCTCGCTCGCTATTTTCCTATGTATTTGTGATATATAATAAAATCTCGCTTGCCTCCCTCTCCATCTCGCTTGTCTCTCTCCTTATTTTAGTTAACTGATAGCAAAAATACATGTATTTAAGTATATCTTTCTCAATATATGGTAGGAAACTCTTAATTAGTAGTAAGATATGTAATATTTTAAAAGTATAGGTAATAGTTCCTAGTATATATGGTAGTGAAGTACAGTAAAACCTCTCTAAATTAATATAGGCGGGACCATGAAATATTATTATTTTGTAGAGGTATTATTTAATCGATAAATTAATATTTATTAATTTAAAGAGTGTTTCGACGCCGAAAAAATTATTTAGGGATGAAATCTCAAAGAATTTGAAAGAACCCACTTGTGAAAATGTCATTCATGAACTTGAAGTCATGATTACTGATCTCGATTACCGTAATAAAATGGATGTTAATAACTTATTGAATGAGTGAAAATGATACATGTTCAGAGGTCCAGAGCTTAGAACAAATTGTGGATATCATTGGAAAAACAATGTTGATAATAAAGTTGAATATGATACAATACCTTTGGAACCAATTACGCATAAGGAAACACTTATCACATCTAGAACTCTTCACAATTTTACGGTGCAATTAGAAAAGACAACATCAAAACTTTTTGATGCAATAAGAAAAGTTAGAAATGAGTTTCAACTAGATTTAAATTTTAACAAAAAAAGAACATAATAGAATCATATTTCACTAAATTGTCTTAGATATATTTGTACTTTTAAAAAATTATTAATTTATAATATTAATGAGACCATATATTTATATAGGGATCTTTTGAAAATATATTATCTTATTATCTTATCAAAATGAGTGATTTTTTCCATTGGCCCAAGTCAGAACTAGAGGAAATTATTATCTTAGATAGATTATTAATTTAGTGAGGTTTTACTGTATGTCTAAATATGCAGTTTCTCCATGTTAAAAGGCTTATTACTACTGGGCTAGAACCGAGCTATAATGGGCTCATTGTTAGCCCATAAAGCATTAATAATCAAATTTTAGGCCCAAACCTTTTAGTGCAAATCGGAAAACCAGATAATTCTATATTCACTGATGGTTCGTTTTTCCTTCTGAAATTTGTAAGCACCGAAGATTCCGAATCGGAGCTCCGGCGACCTTCCGAATTTGGCCCTCTTTTCTGGCAGGTTCCGTCAGACTGTAGAATTTCTTTTTGCATTCTTTTTATATGATTTTTACATGTTATATAATTGGTTATCTCAGTTTTTTTTCGTTTTGTTTGCTGTTTATATCTTTATTGTGCTGAAAATTGGGAAATAGTTAGGGTTTGTAAGCTTCCATGGATATAATTTTAAGCATGTTCTTTCAATTCGTTGTAATCTATATGTTTATCATGTTATTTGATGATATTTGGAGAAATGTGTATTGGGTTTAACGGTAAAAGGAGTAGTATCAATTTATATTTTGGTTATAGAATTGTATGTTTGTGATAGGGATACAACACAGTGGGGTATGGGGAGGGTAGTGTGTATGCAGACCTTATCCCTAGAAGGTAAAGAGGATAGGTTGTTCCCGATAGACCCTTGACGTAAGTAAAAGCATTATAAGGCAGTTCAAAATTAGAAATAATGGGAGTGAAGAAGCCAAGATAAAATGCTAAAGAAAGCATGACATACCATACTAAAAGCGGAACAATCACTACCACAAGATTTGGAGTGCTAGAAACAGTAAATAGTGACATAAATGGAATGATATCAGTTTTAGATAATATCTAAATTTCCTTAAAAGAAAAAATATTTAGTATTGGAATAAAATGTACCTATTGTTGGGTATACTTGCTGTATAGGAATAGATGGTTCACTGTCTCTAATGCCTCCCCACAAAGGAAACAACTAGAGCATAAGGTTATCCTTCTTTTCTTCAAGTTATGTTGATGTCAGAGCAGCTTCTTTGGCCAATAACCATATGAAGCATGAGATTTTATGAGTTAGTCTGATCCATCAACTTGTAGGCTGAGTTAACTTTGAATTCCCCTCTACTATTTCCCTTCCACCACATAACATCTTCCCCTGTTTGTAGCCCATTTAGAAGCTTCCACAATGTTGAGAAATTCCGCCACTCTTGCTATTTCCCAGTCATTGAATCGTCTTCTGAAATTAAAGCTCCACCCATGTTTTGCCCATAACTCTGCTATAGTATTTTGTTGTCCTAGAGCTATAAAGTATATGTCAGGGAAAACTACTCCCAGGTTTCCCTTTTCATGCCACTCATCTTTTTAGAATTTTGTCTTGCTTCTATCTACAACTTTGATCTTTGCATTACTATTAACTTCCTCCCATATGTCTCTTGTTGATCTCCACGAACTCATTACATAAGGTATAGTCATTTCTTTGGTCATCCACATATCTTCACCTTCATATATTGCACTTATTACCCTTTGGCCTTTTCCATAGCATCTGATTTTCATTGGCAAACTTCCACAACCATTTCATTTTGAGAGTTTTACTTTGCACCTTCAGGTTTTTTATCCCCATACCCCTACCTTCTTGCCAGTTATCACTACTTTCCACTTCACCAGATGGAAGCTTTTCCTCTCCTTATTGTCATGCCATAGGAATTTTCTCCTGATATTGTTTTGTCTCTTGATGACTCCTGTTGGTATTGGAAACCAGGTTATCATGTAAGTTGGCAAGGCATCTAGGACTGAATTGATGAGAGTCAGTCTGCCTCCGAAGGACAGATATTGAGTTTTCCATCTAGCCAATTTCTTTTCACACTTCACCAGCACACCATTCCATATATCAACAGAGTTGGATTCTCCACCTAGAGGCATGCCCAAGTAAGTTGTTGATAGAGTACTAATTTCCCCACTAAGGATTGTTGCTAGGCAGTTCATATTTGTGACTTCATTGATTAGGTACACTAAGCTCTTCCTTCCGTTGATATGCAGTCCAGAAATTACTTCAAATAGAATCAGTATAACCCTCAGATATTTCATTTATTGTTCCTCAGTATCACAAAAAAATAAGATTATCACTTGCATACTGTAGGTGTGTCACCTCCAAACTGCCAACACCCTCTCTGGCAACATCAAAATCTTTCAACCAAGCTCTGTTGTTTGCTGTTTTGATCATATTATTCAACCCCTCCATAGTGATTAAGAACAAAAAAGGTGCCAAAGGATCACCTTGCCTAAGACCTCTCTGAGTATTGAAAAATCCTACAGGGGCTCCATTAATAAGCATGGAAAACTTGACAGTTGAAATACAATACTTTATCCATCTCAACCATTTATGGCCGAAGTCGATTCTTTCCAACATCTTCAATAAATATCTCATGTTGTCATGATCATATGCTTTCTCTATGTCCAGCTTCCATAGTATACTTGGTTTTTTCTGTTTGATTCCGGAATCTACAACCTCATTAGCAATCAACACAACATCCATGATCTGTCTACCTATAATAAATGACATATGTTGGGAATCAACCAATTTACCAATCACTCCTTCCAGCCTCTCAGTCAGTACTTTGAAGAGTAGTTTGTACATGCTACCTATCAGGCTTATAGGTTTGAAATCCCTTAGCTCATTTGCTCCTTTCTTCTTTGGTATGAGTGCAGTGAATGTTGCATTAAAGCTTTTCTCAAAAACTTCTAGTTCATGGAAGTTTTGAAAAGTATCCATTATGTATCATTTAACAATTTCCCAACACTTGATGAAGAATCCCATAGTGAATCTATCAGGACTAGGTGCCTTATCCACTGCACACATCTTCAGACATCTCAACACTTCACTCTCTTCAAAGTTGGCTTGTAATGCTTCCTTTTCCTACTCTATTATGACCGGACATTAGACATCTTGAGAAGTAGGCCTCCATTGAGCAGTTTTAGTGTTCAATTTTTTTATAGAATCAATGATTTCCCCTTCAATTTTGTGTGGCTCTTGAGTGATTTCTCCCTGTACCGTGAGCTGATCTATGTTATTATATTAGACTTTCTTTTATTTTTCCTCTCTATGCTGATTGTTCTTTTGTCTCTTTAACTCGCTGCCCTAAAAAACTTTTATTAAATTTTTTTTCCTTTTTGCTTTATCCAAGATTATATTTATTATAGTTTTCTTATTGATTTTTTTCACTATCGTGTTCAAATATGATTGTCTTTTTATGACAAGTGTTAAATTTGTGCACTTATATTTTGTGATTGGTAGTTAAGAGAGCACCCACGACCTTAAAATGTTGGATCCGCTGCTGAGTTTAGGGGTAAATGTGAGGTTTAGTGAACTTTTAAGATGAGTAAACGTCGAAGTTGCCTTCTGAGACAAATTATTTGGTATTTGGATGAAACAGGTTCAACTAGAGGGAAATGTATACAAAGAAATCATACAGATGAGCGCGTGTGTGTGTGTATAAAGAATGAAGTGGAAGTGAAAGTAAAAGGCTATAAAATGAATACTAAGAAATCATACATGTGTGCGTGTGTGTGTGTATTTAAAGAATGAAGAGAAAGTGAAAGGCTATAAAAGATGTACAATTATTAATTACTCCTATATCTCAATGGAATGGACACATCATTTAACTCTGGTGCGCAATGCCTCTTATGTTTTACTGAATGAAATGAAAAGCACTCAAGTAGGTCACATGCTATGGTTTTCCTGAAAGGTTCTAGGAATTCCTAGACACAAGGCAGGCGTTAACCACCCCCCCAACCCTTTTTTTTTCTTTTTTAATTGAAGCAAGAGAAAAAGCCTGTTTAGTAGAATTTCCAACTTGTACACCCTGTAGAAATGGTAAATTATGTGTGGGTTCTTAAATATATTCTTTACACGGTAAGAACCTAGGATTTCTTTCACTTCATGGTGTATAATAAATATAATTTTAATTCGCGTACTATTGCTATTGCACATGCCAAAAGGACCTAATGACTATTTTGTTCTTGTTCTTCGAATACATCGCCTGTTTCATGTCAGGTCCTCCAAAAGTAGTGCACTTTTGAGGATCCCACAGAGGTGTAACATCATTTTTTGAGTGTCTGAACAATATAGCCTAATGATACTTCAGCCATTATTTCTTTTCTTTTCTCATTTTGGTTGCATGATGAGGATTTTTTCCTTGTGTTCTTCTTGGGATTGGGGTGAGGCGTTTGCATGATGGTGCCCAGATCTTGAGGAGATGTTTTATTGTATACTAAGTTTTGATTCATTTTTTTAATGCACTCTGTGATCTCCCTGATATTGCAGATATTTGAGTGACCATGGCTGAAACGGATCTTCATATGATGATCAGTAACGTACCATCCCTTATTGAACAATTGGGGAAGGCATTAAATGATCTTGAATCTCAAGAAAATTCCTCCATAGATAAGGATTTAATCAAGGATATTGTAGGACACTTCCGGAATCTGGAGGCTGCAGTAGTGAACAAATCCTTGGAACTGGAAATTAGAGAGAAGGCCTTTAAGGAACAAGAATCTGATGCTCATCTGCTGATTGCTTCACGAGAGGCAGATATTGCTGCTAGGGAACAGAAGTTGTGGGATCAGTTGCAAGAACTTAAAGATGCTGCGGTGTCTGCAATTGCTGCAGCACGGGGAGATCATCAAGTGGAATCTCTCGAGCATACAGATGCAGAGGACAGCAAAGACATTGAGGTAAGCAGCTCTCTTGGTATAACAAATGCACTTCATATTGGCTCAGAGGTAAAATCCTCTGGCAGTGCTGCTGGAAATGCTGATGGTGCTTCTGGCAAGGTCGAACCTCGACCAGAACTGACACAATTATGTGAGCAGATGGATGCAAAAGGGCTTCTGCATTATATTATAGAGAGTAAAAAGAAAATGACCTCAATTTCTGAGGAACTCTCTGTTGCCCTTGATGGTGCAACTGAACCAGGCCGTTTGGTACTGGCTTCACTTGAGTTCTTCTACTCTAATGATGAATCTAACTCTCAAGATGAGAAAGGCAAAAATGCTATCCATAGCTTGCGCCAAGCCTGCCTTGTTTGTATGGAAGCCATAGCCTCCTTGTTGGCAAAGGCTAAACCAGGTGGTGATCACCTTCTGTACCCTGAAATTAAGCAGCAAGCCAAGGCCATTGCTGATGAATGGAAGCCTAAGTTGGCTACTGCAGGCACTGATGCTGCCAATCCAGCTTCATTGGAAACTGAGGCATTTTTGCAGCTCCTTGCAACTTTTAGGATTGCTTCAGAGTTTGATGAAGAAGAGCTCTGCAAGCTTGTTCTTGCAGTGGCTCACAATAGGCAGCGACCTGAGCTCTGCCGTTCTCTTGGCTTAGCACACAAAATGCCAGGTTGGTTTTTTTTAACTGACCTGATGCAATCTGGAGACAGATCATCTCTTTTGAGATGCTCTTTCCACCAGATGAGCTTGGACCCTTTATAGTATACTCTGCGAGGAATTGTTCAAATGAAGCATCTAATAGCTGCTGCTTCTCAAAATGATGCAACCATCTTACTTCATTAGAAATGTATGCAACCGTTTATAGTGTTTAATAATATTATTATTTCTTTGCAGGTGTCATTGAAGCATTGATTCATAGTGAGAAGCAAATCGATGCTGCTCGTTTTATTCATTCTTTCGAGCTGACTGAAAGATTTCCCCTTGTTCCGCTCCTGAAAGGCTATTTGAAGGACTTGAGACGAAACGCACAAGGGAAGGGAGGTAACTCGGGGAATGCAGAGGTACTGCTAGCCACATTAGTCCCTTGGTTGTTTTGCATTTGTTAAATTTGACCATTTGGTAGCATAAATGTCTGTCAATAGAGTTGCATGCATGCACAGTTAACTTCCAATGATCAATGATATACGTAGATGAAGTCATTGATTATTACAAGTATTAATCCTCCTGTGTTTTATTATATGGATATGGAATATGCATACTCAAGGCTATTGTAGCCCTTAGAATACAAAAAAGTAATCTATTATTGAGAGTGAAGAAAATAATGGCCTTAAGTTACCATGAACATCATGTATATTAACTTTCATAATCTTTGGTTAATCAATGGAAATTTCATGAAATAAAACACTGAAATCCGTATCTAAAAATATCTAAATAGTATCAAAATACATCTATTATGTTGGCCAAATCATCTATACAAAGAGATATTTTCTCCTTGCTCCAAAAAAAAGTTCAGGAATACAAAAGAAGACTTTTACATAGTTGTTACATTGATTTCATTGCTTCGGAACAGTTTCCTATTTCTTTAATGCCAAATTATTCAAAAAATGTATAGAGTTGTTCTTAAGCAGACTTCCTTTTTGGTTGATAATCAAATAATCTCCAAGGACGAGTGCTGTACAGTTCGAAGCATGATGGATCTGCCCCTCTACCCTTCGGCAAACTTTCTTTTTTTGCCCTATCTTCTTCTAACTCCTAACTCAGGATTGCTTCTGTCACCGTCCTAGGTAGTACCTTTACAGCATTACTACCTTGAACTCAAAAAAGTACATAGCTGTGTTACAGAACTAAAATGTAAAAATTGTCTGATTTATATCTTCCTTTGAACTGCTTATAAACACCAGTGGCTTTAGATTATTGGCCTATTTTCCTCTATTCTTATTACAGCATTCTTACTGCACATCATGTAAAGAAAACTACTCCCTCTGCCCCAATTTATGTGGCACTTTTCGTTTTCCGAGAGTCAAACAGTTTAAGTTTGACCGGAAATTTGCGCGTGGAATCTTCAATTTTTTTGAAATGCAATTTATGTATTTGTAAACTACATAAAAAATACTATAAGTCACAATTCAAAATAATTAAAAGATATATGAAAAATTTACGGTCAAAGATAGACTTGTTTGAATTTCGAAATCTGAAAAGTGCCACATAAATTGGGACGGAGGGAGTATTTTTTGGTGCCTTCGTGTCGCCCACTTTATCTCTTATTTTGCAAATTTGTGAATAAGAATTCTTTCTGAGGTTTGACAATAAATTATCACCATGTCCAAGTTGTTACTTGTAATTTGTGAATCAGAAGCAAAAATAGAGGCAAAAAGCAAAAGGGGGGAGTGAGGCAATTTTATCTCTTATTTTGCAAACTTGCTTACAGAATATAGTGCAAACACGCAGGAACTTGCAGCTGTAAAGGCAATAGTACAGTGTATTCGAGATTACAAGCTTGAAGCTGAATATCCACTTGATCCACTACTGAGAAGGGTTGCTCAGTTGGAGAAAGCCATTTCTAACGACAAAGACAGGTCTAATGATAAGAAAAGACCTTCTGGATCAGGTAAACACCAGCATTTCAAGAGACCTCGAGTAACTGGAGGAACGCATGGATCTATCAGACATCCTAACGTTCTTAGCATACAGCCCCAATCTGTTTTAATTGAGAGAGCAGCTGCTAATAACCCAAGCAGACTTGTCCCCTCTGTTCTTGTTGAGAGAGCAGCTCATGCAGGATTGCTCGATAAGTACGCTTATCTCAGTACATCTTATGATTATCAACCTCCAAGCCAAGCCACATATCCCCAGCAATCCTACGAGCAGAGATCATATTATTATCCAGCTGACGAGGGAATCGCTGCAAGTTCTTATACAGCTGCTCCCCTATCATCCAGTTATTCAGGCGGCGTATTGCCAACAGCAGATGAGAGAATTAATGCAAGTTCTTATGGCAATTATGCAGGTAGCGGAACGCCAACAGCTTATCAACCCTACATGTAGACCGGTTAGTAATTATAGTTTGTAGTAACAGGTTTCTCTTGCAAAGACATAGTAGATGACTGCCCTCTGATTATTGGCTATCCATAATAATACTTTTGGCTTGACTAAACTCCTATCGTTCGCCGGTATTTTCATTATCTGGTGATGCTCAACTGTTTATCCTAAGCTAGAAGTTCATTATGCAGGGAGAACCTGACCACAAGTTTAAGTTATATATACCGTCATTGTAAAAAGTATCATCAGGTTACTCGAGATATTTACCCGGGTAAGGTTTTTTACAATGTGAAAATTGTAACGTCGAAAAAATAAGATAAGCTACATGCTATAATAGGTAAAGATAATGTGATGTTGTTAAGTTCTTAGAATAAATTGTGTTATTCTTGGTTTGAACATTACCTTTTTTATTAAATGGAAAAGATCAAAGTCTTGCAAATTTTGACCCAAGTATGGTCTTGCAATAAAATCAAATGTGTACATATAGGAAAATTAAATAAGTACCTTACATTATGGTCCAAGATAATAAAGGATATTTATTATTCAGAAATAAATGTAAGGAAAATCATGATGGATAAGATTTTACGACCTTGATACATGTCCGGGTTCGAATCTTAGGAATGTAACAATCATGGTAGGGGACGTTTCTTCCTTTAATGTGCATTATGCGATGCAAATTGATAAAGTGTATCTATACTCGATTTTGAAACCATAAGTTATGTTATACAAGTAGTGCTTCGAAACAACTTCAGACATGTAATGTTTGGTACATTTTTGTTTGAATTTCAACTATATGAAACTTCAGATATATAATAGTATGTTTTATTTCAAAGTGGTGTAGATATGAAAAAAGATTATAAAATTTGTTATAGGTTAAATAGCTATCTCCAAAATAAGGTACCTTGTACAATTTTGATGCACCAGATAAATTGGGACATAAAATGTCAAGTGGAAAAAAAAAAGTTATTGAATATGTTTAAAGACCTATTGGTCAAAAGAAAGGTAAAATTGGATATTATCTCTAAGTTTTTCAATGATATGAGACTATCACTTTCACATCCATCTGTTTTTATCAGTTTGAATAATATGGTGATTGATACATCACAACATTTATTAAAACTTTGGTTAATTTATAACTCTTCATTTTGTGTGTTCAAATTGTTTTTCTCAATAGTGACTATCAAAGAATTGATTAAATAAATTCGAAAACTAAATAAAATATGTAACTTGATTATTATTGTTGTTGGTCAAAATTTGACGCTCAAAAGTACTTTTTTTTAAGATGCGTGTTCATACTTCATATTACTTCATTAGCAAATATAGGAGGAACTATATTACGATTTTTTAGAAATATATTCATTTATGCTACCATCTAAACTATTCGAATTCTATTGGTTGAGAATTTTTTAAGCATGCTCCTTCCATCTCGATTTGTATGATGTTATCTGACTTGACATAGAGTTTAAGAAAGAAAAGATTTTCTCATATTATTATGAATATAAATTATTTTCTCAAAGGTAAAATAAATATTTTAAAATTAAACTATTACCAAATATAAAAATGTGTCCCTTTTTTTTATCTGAATAAAAAAATGTGTGTCATATAAATTGAAACAAATAGAATAATTTTAATTCATTTTCAAAAGCTTAAACTCAAATCTGTAACTATAAAATATTAAAATCTTAACCATCTCATTACAACTCATATCAATCTCGTTCGTCTACCATGTCAATTCCTATAATATGCATTATAATCGTACTACTACATTACGAATAAAAACCAAGCTAGAGTTTTGTTCACATGTTCAAGTGAATTCAATAATTTTTTATTTATATTTATTTTAAATTATATATATAAATTATTACTAATAAAATCTAATAAAAAATTTAAACTATTAAAATACAAAATTTATATAATTCAATTCCTGACATGTCTTTTCATGGTCATTCTCTTCTTCCAAAAGACAGCAATTTTTTTTTCTGTTCAAAAAAATGCAGGCTTTAAATAAAATTCATATATATATATATAAGTCTATATAGGGAGGGGCCTATTAAAAGTAGTACTTTTTAAAAAAAAATTACAGACTACTTTTTCCCTTTTCTGTTAATAACTCGATTTTCACAAAAGGATTCTCTGAAATATTTATCACTTTTTCTTCCCTCTGAAAACAAAAGAGCGGATCGGTGCGTAAAATATTTTGCGTTAGTAAAATTTCGAGAAGGATCGTAGATATTTATTTTAAAATAAATACTACTTTCTTTGTTTTGATTTGTTTGTTTACTTCTTTTCTTTTTAGTCTGTTTTTTTTTTTTTGTATTTTTTTAATTTTAACTTTTTATATGACATATTTAACATTATAAGATTGAAATAATATCGGAAAGAGGTGATTAGATGAGAAACTCTAGATATGAAGAAGTGGAGGTCGCGTATTAGTAAAAGGTTGGTAGGGGTAGCATCAGTGGCAGGGTTAGGATTTTTAACAAGGAGTTCAAAATGTGAAGAAGTAAACACATGAACTAACAAAGGGGTTCAACATTTACTACATATACATATAAAAAAAAATTAACCATGTATAAATAGTAATATTTTCCGCCGAAAGGGGTTCGGATGAACCCCTGAACGTATGCTGGCTCCGCCCCTAGGTATTATGCTTTCTTGCTTTGTGTAGGTTTAGGCTTGTTAGTGTCGGTCGTAGTGCTAATTGTACTATTGTAAATTTGGTCATATGTTGTTTATTGTATTTTGATTATCAGTGTTGTTATTGTTCTTTCTCGTAGACTCAACAATTAACACTGCTATGCTTTTTTCACTGTCTTTCTTCTTCTTTTACTTGAGTTTGATGCGCGTGAGCCCTCAGGATTATTCGAAAACAATTTTAAAAGTAAGATCTGGGTACACTCTATCCTTTTCAAATCTTACATAGTGAAATTTCACTAAATATATTATTATTATTATTGATATATCTTTAATTTAAAATCCTAAAATTTAAAAATTCTTTTTACTTTTTAAAAGTTATATCAACTAAAAGTAAAATAAATAAAGAAAACATTAATTATTTTTAGGACTCAAATTCATAATCTATATATATAGGTTGTATAGGTAACATTAATTGCTAGAATTAATCATGTATCACATGATATTCAGATCATTGCTGTTTTTTATCTCTCCTCTCTATTTACCTCTAGAAACCTTTAGGTATTGTTAGATTTTGTCAAGAAGATAGTTATTCCTCCGTTAAAATTAACTGTATATTTACCAATATGGGTTATGATGCACTGGTGGGAGTCTTCACCCTTAACCAGAGGTCTCGGGTTAGAGCGAGAGAATTATGTTGGGAGCGTCACCCCCGAATGAACTCTGCAGTGCGCGATCTGAATTTATTCGGAGCTTTAAGGTGAACACCAAAAATCGGGCGGAAAACAAAAAAAAAAGTATATTTGGACATAAAAATTTGTTGTTGTTATTATTATTATTCCTTGTATCAAGAATAACTCCAAACTATTTTTGTTATAATATTAATTAAAGTGAAAACAACGTCAATATAAATTGTGATAGAAAAAATGAGGATTCTTTCATGAAACTTTTGAGTAGTAAGAAAATTATATTTAAAATGTTATTGTTATAAATAAATTTTATTAGATGTAAATATAAATTTGAAATTATGTAAGATGAAGTTAGAAGTTTTGTTGGGACATATAATTTAGATTTTTAAATTGTATTTTTTCTCATAAATATAAAATTTTCATAAGTTATAAAAATTATCAAAATTACTCCAATTATTTTTATATAATCTTACCAAATAATTAAAGTTCATTAGTAACTATACCACCATGTTCATACTCCGTAAAGTTATGATATGGCATTCTCAAATTAATTTTTTTGGAGAATTGAAATTTCATCTCATGATTTGAAATGACGAGATGAAATCGTATGTCCAAACAAAGTGTTGTTTGGCTCCAATACTCCCGACTATATTTATGAAAAAAAATCGGGAAATAGTTTGTTCATACAATTTGTCACTATTTGACAAACATACCAAATTCTCAAATGCTAGAAAAATTAGTATTTGGGCCAAATTTTAGTATTTAATTAAAGATTACCCCAAACTATTATATTTTATAAAAACACCTAACATTTATAATTTTGGATTGAATTTCAGTCCCAGTTCATTGTACAAAATTTATACGGTCAATATACATATTTTACAAAAAAACCATCCGAATTTACTTTCAATAAAAAAAAATAGCATTTTTTTTTTATATAAATCAATGGTATTTTTTTTTTCAAATTCATATTAATTGTATTCCTTGTCATGACTTTTCACGAAACATATTCATTATGAAATGATAGCATTTTTTTTTTATTGAAAGTAATGGTATTTTTTTTTTCAAATTCATATTAATTGTATTCGTTGTCATGACTTTTCACGAAACATATTCATTATGAAATGATAATACAAACTTATAAATATTTTTAATAACTTTTAGAAATTGTGTATATATATTATATTCTTTTAAAAGTCAAATTTTTTAACCAAACGTATAATAAAACTTCACCCAAAAATAACTCGCTAAACATCGAAAATTAAAAAAAGAAGGTGAAAGGGACTTGACAAGATGTATACAAATTGCTTAGGCCAGAAGGTTGTCCCGACATTATCTCTGCCCCCACACGCACGGCACCTACCCCACCCCCCAACCCAAAATTCTATTTTATTTATTTTTATTTTATTTATTTATTTTATTATTTTAATTATATATTTAAAAATAACGAAAAATGTGATTCTCTTGTTGTTTTGTTATATAAATATATAATATAAATACATTCTCTCTATATATTTATTTGTATGTTTTTTATTTCAATTTATGTTATGGTGTTGGGAGTGTAAAAGTCAATAATATTTTTTGTCTTTTGAATAACAGTACTCCCTCCCCCTATCCCATTTTTGACTTTCAATTTATAAACATATAAATATTTAAAAATTATTTAAAATTATAGATTTTAATTTTTTCCCTTTTTTAAAAAGAAATATAATATCAAGTTTATGTCAAGTAAAATGAAACAAAAAGGTATTGATTAATTATTGTGACATATTCTTTCCGTTTCAAATTATTTATTTGAGATTTTCTTATGTGTTCTTTAAAAAATAAGTACTCATTTCAATTTATAATAAGTGATTTTTATTCAAAATATATGGTGTTACATAAAATGAAGAACCATTGATTTTTTTTAAAGTTTTATTCTTATTTAAATAAATAGAATTTTTTTCAAAGATATTTGATTAATAACGGGAGTCGTAGAGCACGTAATTTTATTTTATTTTACATAATTTTGAATATAAATTTATCATTTGATTTTTAAAAAAATTGGTTTTGAATTATATCCAAAACTAAGTATACATTTTCTATTTTAGTTAGCTAAAAAAAATATATTTATATATTTAGTAACAATAAAATATTAAAATATTCATTTTACTCTTAATTATTATCTATCTCTCTATTTACCAACTTGGGTTGTGGTGCAGTGGTGAGTCTGATTCACCCTTAACCAAACGACTCCGGATCAAGTCTTGGGTATGGAGAAAATCCTATTGGGAGCGCCACCTCCAAATAAATCCTACAGTGCGCAATTCAAATTCAGTCGGGGATCCAATATAGACTCCGAATAATCTATCTCTCCATTTTTTTTCTGCCTAAGCTAAAAAGTACTGTGAAAAAGGAGTGGCTCAAGGATTAATGCCTTCTTTTTTCACATCTTACATTTCACATTCACATAGTTCTATTCTGTTCTCATTTACTATATGGAATTTTAGCTCCCCAACACCCTACACTCTACACCCCTAATAAATACTACTACTTGTCATTTCTACCTTATCTAGTTTTCTTTGTGTTTAGATTGGTCCCCATAATTTAAACTTCTTTTTGTCAATTTTGTCACAATCAAGAGAATTATATAATGAGCTTTTACTTCCCTAGTTAACCATAGGGATTGATACATTTGACCCCTATATATTTATTTGGCACCAAGTTCAACAATAAGGAGTTGTTTGGTAACTGGTTTTAAGTGAATTATGCAGGTATTAAATCAAAAAGAATATACGTAAATTTTATTCTTATCTTTGTAGAGTAGAGAATTTTTTTTTAGTAACTCTCAAGTCAAAAGTTCAGTACATTAATTGATAAGTGTTCCCTTTATACTATACGATCGTTTTTGACAGATATCATTTTATCAGCAAAAGTGATATTTTTGGTAACCTAGTCAGGTCTTAAAGGGGATATCACTAATCGGATGGAAAATCAAAATACATAAGTGTTATATTATTACTCATCTTAAACCAATTTATATGATACATTTTTCTTTTAATCAATGCAGAATGGAATTATATTTTTGTATTTTGAAATAATTTAATTTTAAACTCTCATTTACGCTTAGTGAAATGATTCATAGTGATACAAATATTTATGACCTGTTTTGAACCACAAGTTTCATTTTTTCTTTTTCAAACTTTATATCAAATTATTGTGCATCATATATAAATTGAAATGAAACGAGTATATATCATGAACCAAATTGAACCTACAACATGACACTCATCATTTACTTGCTATCCGATAAGTTAATCAAAATCGATAACAATAAAGAACACATAAACTCAATAAGATTGTCAAGGAATATCCTTCAAAATTTGAGTACAATAATGGGACAATATACCTTTTGATTTCATACATCGAATTAAGCCAAACAAATCGAAACAGACAGAGTACTTAATCTAGGATTTTTGTTTTCCTCTTTGTGGTTCTTGTTTGAGGAAGTATTTTGTAATTTTTAATATCTTTAGTGACCTTAATGTCAAGGTGAGAAATCTCAAGGGTTTAAAGTACAAATTATATGATCTAAATAATAATACTATTTAATTTACAAACCTTAAAAGTGTTGTAAGGAAAAGATAAAGAATCTATCTATATGTCAATAGTAACAGAAACAGAATCCACATGTCTATAGCCTATCCAATCAAACTTCAATATCTTGTTGTACACTTTACTATATTATTGTAATCTTGACCAAAAACATCCCCTAGTTTTGAAAATGACTAGAAAATAGATTGGTTTTCAAAAGATTTCTAATTGAATTTTTTATTTTTTTTTATATGGTTAGTGAGGATTTATATAATCAACATAAATTAGTTTGAAGTTGAGTTATAGTAATTATATGTATATTAACATGAGGGGGCAAAGATAACTATATTTCTGAGCGAATATGAATACACGATATTCTTCTGAATGAAATTATTAATTGTTGAGTTATGAATTTTGTTGCAAGATATCTCACACTTCAACCAAAGATCATAATAATTGATACTAACAACTATAACATGTAAGGTTCTTGCAATTTTCAATAAAGCAAAGATGTTTTACTATCAAATCTTTGGGATTAGATGTCATTATGATTTTTGTGACTAACTCACCATTTTATTCTCAAAAGTTTCTTAATATTATTAAAAATGGTTTTTTAAAAGGATTTAGTTAGTTATAAATATATTATCATGTACAAAAAATTAAATTGTGAATGCAATTTATTAAGTTATAACGAAAAATTATTAATTACATTATTCTTTAATTTACATACATCAACAATATAATTTAATATATTACAACAAATTATCCATTTATTCCAGGTTATCGATCGATATTTATCACATGTATAGAAATATTTGACTTTTTATCATATCAATTTTGTTAGAAAAAAGTACTCAATACCTGAAAAATTACAACTTGTATTAGTTGTGTGAGGATATTTTTTATTGCAAATATATTTTGATTTATGGGACTAACTCTTGATTTTTATTTATTTGCCTTTTGTTTCGCTTTTATGGTCTTCTCTTCTTCTATTTTCTCGTCAGTTTTTTTTTTTTTTTTTTAAATAATAATATTTGAAAACCAATTCAATTACTCCTTCAATTTTATAATATAAATAAAAATATATTTTATTTTTTATGGTTAAATAATTACTTAAGATATTAATAGTCAAATTTAAATACGAATATAATTCGTATTTGTATCGTAGGATTAAACCACTTTTCATTTATCGTATTTTAAAATTTTCATCTTCCTAATTCATTTATTTTTAACTTCTACTTTTAGGATCCATTTAAACATAAAAAATATTTTTTTTTAAAAAATAATCTGTTTTTAACTCACTTTTTCACTTTTGAAATTGTATTAAAGTACATTCAAATATGAACATCATTTCGAATATTTTTTGCAAAAATCATTTCGAATATATATAAATTTAATTATATTTGTATTTAGAGATTCAAATTTTCTGACAAAAATATTTCAGCAAAATTTCTTTTTGCCAATTCTTAATATTGAGAGATATAATTTTGATAAAATTTTCAATTTTGAAGAAGAATGATGTCAGGATTTTTTTTTTCTTTTGGATATAATGGACCTCATAATTCACTTTATTTATATTATTTAGTATAATATTATTGGGTCATGTCAATTTTAAATTATATTTTCTCTTTCTTCCTATTTTTTGGAGTTTTTAAGTCAAAGAATGGGCCCACTATATCCAAGTGTCAAAGAATTAGTGGAGCCTCACACAACTTTTATTTGTTGTGCCTCTACCATACTAAAAATTTTCCTCAATACCTATATTAATGGAAAATATACATAAACCTCAACAAATTAGTCAAAATATACAAAAACTAGCATATGAAATTAGTCAAAATACACAAAAACTCGCATAAGAAATTTGTCAAAATACACAAAAGGTAGCATAAAAAATTAGTCAAAATACACAAAATCTGAACTCTTAATAAATTAATTTACAACCACATAAATATCTAACAAATATTTTAAAACATAAATTTTTCAAAGGTCTTCATTGTTTTCTAAATATTAAATCAAGTCAAACAATCTCATGTAAAATGAAATTGAAAAAATACCTCAGACAAAATTGTCAAAATACACAAAAGCTATCATTAATGCACAAAATCTAAACCGTTAATAAAATGTTTTTCAACCACATAAATATCGAATAATTATTTTAAAACATAAATTTCAAAAGTCATTAATTTTTTTTTCAAATATCGTATCAAGTCAAACAAAAAAAAATCTCAAAAAAAATTAATTAAGATACACGAAAGCTATCGATAATACACAAAATCTAAACCCTTTTTACCAAAAGGCAATAAAGTAAAGAAAGAACCTTCTTACAAAGCAAATAACCCCAAATCCAAAAAAAACAAAACACTTTTCATAGTATACCATATGATAGACATTTGACAATACTCTGCTCCCTCTCTTACATTGCAACCCAAACACACCCTAAAAAACATCCACAAAAAACCAAACCACAAAATTCTCCCTATTTATCTCTTCTTTATTACTCCATTGTACACATAACATTTTCTTAAATTTGAAAAAATATAATCTTAATTTTTATTTCTAGAGATGGGGTTTATAGTTGAGATATGTTGCAACTCAAGATTGGTATTTTTGTATAGGAAAAAGAAGTTGAGGAACATTTTCTTGAAATTGAGAAGTGAATTCTTGAATCAAAAGAAGAACAAGAAGAGTGACAACAAGTTGAGTTTTCATTATGATCCTTTAAGTTATGCACTTAACTTTGATAATGGTAACTTTGGTTTTTTTTGTTAGTAATATTTATCATCACTTGCCACCCCCCCCCCCGCCAAAAAAAAAAAAAAATTATAAGAATTTTTATGTTTTTAGATGGTTAGTTCCTAACTAGTTTGATTTTTCTTTAGTTAGTTTTGAAAATGATGTAAGGAGGACTAATGAAAAGTTAAGGAAGTGTTTTGTATATTATTTTTGTTTAAATTTTAGTTTAATTTTAACTTAATGGTAGATTAATCTTTATTACTCTTTAAAAGTATTTGAAGAATTTTGATGTTTTTAGATGATTAGCTTGATGACAAGTTTAATTCTTATATCTAGGTAGATTCAAAATGTTGTAAGGAGGCTTAATGACAAGTTAATGAAGTGTTTTGTGTATGTTTTTTTGTCTATTTCTATTTATTTTATTTTGATAATGTCTATTTGTTGGTTAATTTCTAGTTATAATGCTAAATTTATCTTTATTTAAAAAAATTCAAGAATTTTGATGTTTTTAGTTGTCTAGTCTAGTTTGATGACAAAGTTTCATTCATCTCTAGTTAGATTCAAAATGTTGTAATTAGGAGGGTTAATGACAAGTTAAGAAAGTGTTTTTTATTAAAATATATTTAATTTCTAGTTTAACTTCTAAGTTTTAATGCTAGATTAATCTTTATTAATTTGTCACATGTGTTGGATATGTGAATAAAAAAAAATCCATGCATTAGTGGCCTCTTTACATGATTAATTAATTTATAGGATTTTGTGAAGAATTGTGATGTTTTAATGACAAGTTAATGAAGTGCTTTGTATATTTTTTGAATTCTATTTCTAGTTTAATTTCAATTTAATGGTAGACTAATTATTATTACCTTTTTCGTCACTTGAGTTAGATATGTGAAGAAAAAGAAATACATGTACCCGAATAGTAAAACTATTGTTAATCTTATTTAATTATGGAATATTAAAAAACTCATGTTCACTTTAGGCTATTTAGTGACATATTAGTAATGAATTTCATAGTTTTTTTTATATTAATATTTTCTTATAAAAGGACAACATTTTCCGTTTTCACTTCAGAAATTGAGGAACTTTGACCAACTATTAGATGAAACCATTTTTTTTGTGTACCTTTTTAAAAAAAAATAATACTAATATATATTTTTAATAAATACTAATATAATATACATTTGGAATGTTTCTAAGAAAGTGATATTTTCCTTGTGGAATCAGTAAAAAGAATCTGATCATTTTTTAATTATTGACAGCCTTAAAAGTATTCATTTTATTTGATTAATTGAATTTAAATATATCATCGATCTTGCAATATCAGTGAAATATACCCTTACAATTTTGCCAAGTTTAGAGTGTTTTCAACACTTCTCACGACTTTTTATTAAGAGTTACATGCTCCTACACGTGTTTGAGTTCACTTGTTATGTCATTTAACAGATTGATGTTTACCTAATTTAAATTAGTCAAGTAGATGAGTGTTTTTAAGGTTGTCAATAGTTTGGGAACATAATATTGATAATTTGTATCAAGTTCAAGGGTGTTTTCATTAATTCTCTAAAAAAACACAACTTCGATAACTATAATGATGGCTCACATGTGTTTTGAAAATAACTGATAGTTGAGGTATATTTTTGATAAATAGTTAATGATAGTTAAGATGATTTCGATAAATAGTTAATGACAGTTCAATTAGAAACTCAAAAAATTAGAATACTTTGCGTTTTTTGAATCCATCAATTTGAGCGGCCCAAAGTGCAAATGAAAAGTAAGTGAATATTGGGTTTTGTTCAATCTTTTTCAATAGATAGCTACGTAGATATTGGACCCCTACTATTTGATGGCAATTTTAGGCCCTTAAAGATAAAAGATGTGGTCCTAATTCTTAAACCATGATGAAAAAGCTCTTAGGTCCCTCTCAAAATAATACTTACATTCGAGTCAAACGGTCTCTCTGCCTTCACGAGATAATAGTAAAATCTATGTTATTATGTATATTCTATTTTTCTCAAACCCTACTAGTGGTGTAGTGATATTTTACTGGATATGTTGTTATTGTTGTAGTATGGAGTGTTTTATTCTAAAGTGAGATTTTTCTCTCACGAATTTGAATCGGTCAAATTTCAAAGCAAATATCAAAGATTGAATGAGAAAAAAACAAAAGAGAAATTAATCTCTAGAGATGGATGGAATATATAAAACATATACATATAAGAAAAATGTAAAAGAAATACTCCCTTCGTTTAAAAAAAAATGACCTTCTTTCCTTTTTAGTCTGTTTCAAAAAGAATGACCTTTTTTTTTTTTTGGTAACATTTTAATTTCAGCTTTCCACGTGGCATGTTTAAGGCCACAAGATTAAATGACAATTTAGTACATTTGGCATAACTTTAATTTAGAACCACAAGATTTAAAAATTTTCTTTATTTTCTAAAACTTCGTGCCGAGTAAAACTAGGCCACTCTTTTTGAAACGGAGAGAGTATATTTTCAGGTATCAAATATCTGGAATTTATAGACCAAAGGTCGTTTGATTATCGGGATGGGACAGACATAATTATCGTTTGATTGTTTGAATTGACACAAAGTTTAAGAAATGAAAAAAAATTACAATTTCTTATCTAAAATAAAATTTATATATTTGTATGACTATAAATCATTTCATTAAAGGTAAAATTTTAAATTTTAAATTATAAAATGATAAAATTCTTTTTTGAGACGATTGAAAAAAAAATATGTCGAATAAACTAAGATGGAAATGGTAATTTATATCATTAAATAATATCCTTAAATTTTATTTATAGAACTATATTAAGAAATATCACAAGATGTCACAAACATAAGTTTAAATATTTTGAGGGTTACAAAAATATATAAAGTGTTGGAGTAATTTATATGAAGAGATGAGAGTTAATTGAAGTTTATGGAGATATCAACTATATAGGTCAAAATTCAAACTTGATAACAGATTAACAAATCAAAAGACGATACGTGATATCAATGTCCAGTCAGGTACAACTCAACGAAGATGACATCAGGGTAACACCTGAATGTTCATCTTTGTGGATTTTTTTTTGTCAAATAAGTAAAACCTAACATAATAAAATCGTGATACTATTACTACACATTTGTCAAATACGGAAATGTGTCTTTTTTGCACTGACTAAAAGGCAAAGTGTATCATATTAATTGAGACGGAGGAAATACTTGAACAACGAGGGGTCCATAGCTCAGTGGTAGAGCATTTGACTGCAGATCAAGAGGTCACCGGTTCGAACCCGGTTGGGCCCTTATTTATTTTAAAAAATAAATAAATTTTGTTTGTTCTATCTAGCCTTTTGTGTTTAAAGTTAATCACTAGTTTAATTAGTGGGGTAGATACTCTATAAATTAAAATCATGTTTATGAAATTAAAACATTGTAAGGATTTGTAAATTTTAATTTTCCTTCTCATGTTTGTCTTCTTAATGACTAATGTCATTTTCTTTTAATTACTTATTTGATGACAAGGGGCTTAATTGGAAATTACATTGAAATCCACAAGCTTATATGTTTAAGAAAGACCTCGTTTGACCATGAAAATTATGAAATTTGAAAAAAATATTTTTTGTTTTCAGAGTGTAAAATGATATTGGGAAATCGAAGTTATTTTTAAGTTTTTTTGCTTCACAAGTTTAATTGAGCTAATTCTAGCTTTTCAACAGAGACCACAAAGATATTGATACTAGGAAGGACTAAGCGCGAAAGAAAATTGCTTTTGTTGAAGAATCACCCCTTTAGGGTAAATGGTCTCCCTTATCATAGTAGTTATATTGAACCTTTGAATATTTTTATGCGTTTCGTTCCGCTTTCTCTTCTCTCCAGCACTCTCGGACTGATCATCTTGTTGCAACAAAGCAAGCTTAGGAATGAATCTAATGGAAATTTAGGTCTCTGTCCGCTTGGAAGATTATTCTTTCCTCCTCGACAAAAAAGAGGTGGGCTTTGTTCTGCCCGTTCAATGTACTTCTTTCACGACATGCTATAGTCCTGGGTGTCTTCCAGTGGTCTTCTAGCCTTAGAAGAAGTCGTGTCACTTAGACAAAATCATGTGCTTAAAGCTTCCTTTAATTTGTCTCAACAAAAAAAGTACATTTATAATTAAACTCATTTGACAAAAATCATGTGTGTGCTCATTAAGTAAAACACAAACTAGTCCAATCCACAATATATGGATATTTAACCATTGTTATTTAATGAGGAGGTGGATTGAAGGATTTAACGTTTACAATTTTTTTCCAAGGATCTCAAGCTATCTATACAATAATATATACCCAGGTTTACAAATAACATGATTATTTTTTCTAGCCGGTATACATAGATTATACACAATCATACATATATCATAACATATGTTGGCTATTTTTAGTTTAATCGGTTTGGTGGATGATTATTTTAGTTAATTCTCCTTTATTTATTTTAGCAATGTTGTGCCGGATCGGGATGAATAGTAGAACTTTTCAATTCGTAACCAAAGGTCATGAATTAGAATCCTGAAAATGAAAAAATTAAGATATGAAATGCCTCATTTTTAACGAGTCATACTGATACGATATAAATTTAAATTAATCGAAATTTCAAATGTACCTTTGGTTTCCAACTATAAATTGACAGAAAGTAAAGAATGCATTGACAATTAGATAAGAAAAAATAAATGGACAAAAATTAACATATCTCTCCGCATTCAACGCTACCTAATTTCATCAATCTGTCTTACATTATAATATAAGGTTCAAAAATAATATCAAGAAAGTGAAAACAAGAAACTTTTTTTCAAGGAAAAAAACAAATAATTCCTATTTTTTAGAATTAAAAAAGGTTGTTTTTTTGGGGAAAAATAAAATTTCATGTTTTTTTGTTGTACAAAGTTGGGGACCCCAACATATATCAATCCCTTTTTGTGAATTTCTAGGTCTCTAACATGTGAACACATATTTCTTAGTTTAGGAAAGAATCGCACCTTAAAAAATATAATATAAACGGTCTATTCTAATATAAATATTAATTGTTGTACTTTTACGACTTGGACTAATGACATATGAATCATATGCAAGATATTTTTATTGTTGTTCCACGGTTTCCTTTTAGTTATTGGAATATAGTGCACATATAATTTGGTTGAAGGAGCTACATACCTATTCTTCTACTCTTTTCTGGAAGTCGAATGATTACTCGTAGCTAACACGGGAGCTACATTGATTGAAAGATGATTAGTTGAACGCCTTTCATTTAAAAAATTAAGTCCAATTCAATTTTTAATTTTCGAATTGAAGAAATTACTATCCAAATTCAAATCCAATTAAATTCGGATTGGATTGAATTATTAAGTTCGGTTTTGAATTAATCGGCTTGGATATTTTTATTTTGACATATGAGTCTTTAAGGCAGACCATAACAGTTAACCTTCTTAATTCACATTATAGTTTCCTACATAAAATATATAACTTTCTACAATTAACAAGAATTGAGATCACCCTATCGCCTATGTCGCGTAATTTCATATTGGACTTAATACTAAAATGGATAAGCATTAAAATACTAATTTAATGAATCTTGGAAATTGAACTTATCAGCATTGGACACATATGAAACGAGTAAAACTAAATATAAGGCATAATTTTTAAAATCTTTGGAATATCCAAAACACCATAGTACTAAATTTGATATCCAATCCAAAATTCAAACCAAATATCCAAAAAGTATGAATTAATCCCATCATAATTTTTAACATTATCATTAACTTTTCATTCATTAATGGAGAATGATGTGTTTGATATAATAGAGTTATTTCGTGAATGATCACTAAAATTTTATCTTATTATATCAAAGTCTGCAAATTAGTTTTGTAAAAAAAAAAAAAAGACACTGGTAAATCCATAATATAAAAAATTCACGATAAAAAACTTCGTTGAATTTTCAAATCTAAACGATACCACATAAATTGGTACAGGAAAATATTATTTAGTGACTAGTAATATTGGTGTTGTGCAACTCACATACAAAGTTTCAAGAAAAAGGTTAAGACCTTTACAAGACAGAGTTAAACATGTTATTGATTAGTCAGTAGTTCACTAATGCCTATCTAAAATGCTCATAAGTCATAATCATCTTTATAATTATAACAAGTGAAAACCAATGGTTCTTAATCAATTTAATATGGTCCCTAATTAATTAATTTTATCATTTCTTTGAGTATGTTGTACTTATTTCTCTTTAATAAGTGTTTCTAACGTCTCTTAATTTCTTAAATTTGGAAGAAAAAAATTACTTTGGATTAACATTCTAAAATATACATTGTTACCGTTTTGACATGTGACAAAAGAAACTTATGTAGTACTTTACATTAAAATTTTGAATATTTGAAATTTCAAAAATGAATTAATCATAATAATTTCACTTTAAAAATTGATCTCACGCACGTTAGAAATGAGTATGAAAGTAAAAGTAATAGATTTGCGCAATGAGATATATATAAGGTTTAATCGGGATGAATTTTTATTGTTGGATTGTTATGACAACTGTTTAGCCAATATAACTTTCTGAATATCACACATATATACACATACGAGAAAAACACAAAACTAACAATATTCTCCTTTTTTCGTTATCAAATATAGCTAAGTTTTCTACTATCTAAATTATAACGATATATGTCAAGCTTGATAAGATTTTTTGTGATTATATTTTAACAATTTTTACAACTACTAATATCACAAAGAATATAAGAAAGAGGTAATAACTAATGTGTAATTCCATCTTGTACAAAATTATAGCAAAAACAAACTTTTAAAGCTATAAAAATATCAAATCAACTTCACAAACTTTGGATCATATGTGAGAGAAGTATAATTTGTGATGGTAAATAGTGAATTTGTCATCTTTTTGGGGTCCCAAATAAACAATAAATATTCATAATTGCCAACTAATTTGAACCAACTTTTAAGGCCACATGAAATTAAACTGGTCTTTGGGTCACAAATTCATTAGTTTTTTCATAATTCAATGTACTAAATGTTTATTTATACTAAAAAAATATAAAATAAACGAATTTGATGAAGTGGTATCATTTGAGACAAAACATATTTGCCCCAATTTTTCCTTCATTGATTTGATTCATTTGATTGGTATCGAGATTTAAAATAGAAATAAGAATATTTAATAGTTCAAACTAAAAGACATCAGACTATCAGAGTGATGTTATGACTATTCACAGAAATAGCAAAGTGTGAAATACAAGCGTCAAATCAATTATGTTGGCTAATAATTATTTTAATGTTATGTAAATTCAAACACGAAAGATCAAAGTTCAAATATTTCTAACCTTATTTAGATATTTCAATTATTAAGAATATACGAAATCAAAATTAGGTTTGTAAGTGGCACTAAGTGCAATAATTTTTTAAAAAGATTTTTGGTATATATTATTTAAATATATACCAAAATAGGTTTTTTTTTTTTTTTTCCCTTTAGAATATACCATTTATCTATAGGTATTTTTTTTGTTTAATTGGATTATTTATTCTAGTTGCAAGTAACTTCCAAAATAGGAAAGTGGATAATCATTTCATAATGTACAACAACAATTCAACCAATTAATAAAGAAATCACATGCCTTTGTCAAGTTGTAGGTTGATGGACTAAATCCTAATCATTCTTTTTCTTTAAGAAAATAAAAAATAAAAAATATTCTTAACCTATTAAAAAAGACAGAAAAATATTTTAAATATTCTTAACTTATTAGAAAGATTAAAAAATAAGGCGAACGATAAATTATACTTCCTTTAGTTCATATTATATGATTATTTTTATAAAAAAAATATTTCATTCAAAAGTTATATGATTTCATAAGTAAGTGTAAATTGTACTTATAACTTGAGTGAATTATAAATATAAAATTAATATTATTAAGCCTATGCTATCTTTGATTACCAACAAAGAATAAATAATTATGATTGAAGCACATAAATCTCTTCCCCTCGTAATATAAATATACATAAGTTAATTTCTTGAACAATCATTAAATCATGAAAATTATTCAGTAAAAATACTTTTTATATTTTTTTGTGATAACAAAACCATTCAAGTATACTTATATTTCCGGCCTATAAAATAATACAGACCAAAACTCCACTTGTTGACATTTATTTAAAAAGATTTAATTTCACTTGTAAATGAATCATGTTCATACGCCATATAACCTGAGTTCAATTCGCTCGATTAAAATTAAAATTTAGTGTACCAATCCATCTCATCAAGGTTTGAGGCGAAATATAAGATTCAGACTCAAATCAAAATCGATATTTTATAATGACTTCTCTCTTAAGGAACACACAAAGGACCACATCTCTTTGTGAGATTACTTTCCATTCTGTAATTGATATTATTTAAGTTATGAGAAAACAAATTAAATCATAATTAAAGAGGAAAAAAAGTATTCATTTAATTAAATACTTCAATTTGGTAAAGGGAATATTTCTTTTAGCTCAGCTTTGCTCTTTCAAGCTAAGCATTGTTCTATAGAAAAATAAAATACTCCATACAAAATAATTACAACAAAACAAAAACAAAAAACACTAAATATATTTATTAATTATAATTTAATTTATTCAATCAATTTATGAATATTTGCTTCACCTCATATATTGGTATCAATCAAACTGCCAAAATTTTCAAAAATCAAATTTCTTATTTGTGGTATGTCAATTTTCACAGCTGTATAAAAAAATTGTTTAAATTAAATGCAAAACCTAAAATATGTACTTTAAGAAAAAGTTATTTTGGGTCAATCTTGGGTAATTTTATATAAGAATATGTACACTTAAATGATTTTGTTGTCACAAAAAATAAATAAAAAATTAGTTTGTGAAATAATTTTTATAATTTGAATGACTATTTAAGAAATTAACTCCATAAAATTTGCTTCACCTAATAAATTGGTGTCAATCAAACTGCTAAATATCTTCAAAAATCAAATTTATTTTTTTAATTTCTTATTTATGGTATTTCAAATTTCACAGCTGTAGCAAAAACTGTTTAAATTAATCTCTATTAAATGCAAGAGTTGTACATTTGTACTAATTTACAATCCCAAGTAAATATGGATTAGTTATATGAATCATTGCTAAATTCATGAAGTTTTCTACATTTTCAACTAGTATATAAATCTAAGATTTAAGATTTTATATTAATTTTAAGTTAATATTCAATAATGATTAGTTCATAATCAAATATTTATAAATATTTAGTATACTCTTAATATATATAGGATCTAGAAAGAAATTATTAAGTTCTCGTAAATGCACGTGACATATTGTGGATATTCACCTGACTTCAAAAAATATTTAACTTAACGTGAATACTGAATACACTAACATGACTAAAACTTAATCTGAATTTACATCGCCCATATATATCATTATTTTTCCATAATATCATATCATGTATAGATTTCAAGAGATTGTAGATCTTAACAACGAAATCCATCAATAGTAATTCTAGGTTTACATCATTATTTATTTTATTTGCTTTAAATTACTATAATCTCACTCTTACATTTTGTTCGGATGTTTGTTACGTAATTGGCACTGCCACAGAGCTAAAATTTTAACTACATAGATTCTGAATTTTACAAAGGACGACTTACTATATTTTGAACAAACTACTACCCATATTAAGTACTTTTTTCAATACAATCAAAAAGTTTAAACCAAAATTACGGAATTCTATCGAATTCGTAAGTAGAACTCTAGCTCCACCCCGATTAACGGAAGAGGTGAAATTGTGGACTAAAAAAAAAAAAAAAAACCTTAGTGGAATGTTCCCCAAAGGGTGGGAAAGAATTTTAAACCCATTTAGTGCGCTCCAACGTTCCAATGTGCTGTAGGATACTCGTGACAGTGAGCCTTAACCAAACGGTCAAAAATTACAATTTTTTTTTTACATACATGTGAATCCTCTTAAATCCACAAAACAAAACAAAATCTCTGTTCGATGTTCGGTATTCATATTTAATCCGATTAAATTTGAAATTCACACCGAAAAGTCTTATCTTATATGGTAAAACTTTCACTAACAAACTCGAAATATTCAACTAATCCAGAGTTATTGAGTTATAGAATGTTATTGGATTGCTATATACTGGAGAAGACAAGTCTAACACTTTTGTTTGTTTTAATTTCAAACTGTAATTTACTGTAATTTGTATTATATTTCATCGAATAATGATGAATGAGTATTTATCATCCACCACGATTCTAATTGATAAAAAATAATCTTTTTACAATAAAATTCAAGATATTTTGGTTATGGATAAAAGAACTACTTACCCGTCCACAACAACTCTGGTTGATTAAAAAAACACATAATCTTTTTACCTAAAAAAATCCATCCAATGTTTAACATCCATATTCAAACCTGACTAGATTTGAATTCATGCCGAAAAGTCTCATATGGTATCTTGTGTGGTAAAACGTCCACTAACAAATGCGACGACTCAAAACCCAAGAATACTTACTACTCCACGACAGTTCTGGTTGATTTTTTTTGAAAAAAAAAACAATCTTTTTACCATAAATGACAGTTGCTACTTTTAAGGTTATTTCTTTCTATAAATAAGTGAAACAATTGTTCAGACCAAATCATTCTTTTTCTCCCTTCAAATTTTTCCCAATATCTTTTTTCCATCATTGTACCTTCCTGTCTAAGTGATGAATAAACAAGAAAAACCCAATCTTTCTTCTTTTTCAAATCTTTTATCATAAACTATACATTTTTGTTTCTTCCAAAGTCAAGATATTTTTTTTCAAACCCCACTTCCCAAAATGCATTTTCTGATGTTGGTTTTCAAGATTTTGTTCATTTCATCATTCTTTCACCAAATGTCACTAGCCCAACAACCCCAAATTTGTGTTGAAACTGATAGACTTGCTCTTCTTGGATTCAAAGATAAGATTTTTAAGGATACTACTGATTTTCTGTCATCATGGACAGGTAAAGATTGTTGTGGAGGAGGTTGGGAAGGTGTAGAATGTGATGTTTCAACAGGGAGAGTGAATAGATTAGTCTTACAAACACCTTCTGAGAGAGACATTAGTGTTTACATGAAGGGTACTTTGTCATCATCTCTTGGTGATTTGGTTTTCTTGGAGACATTGATTATAAGTGGAATGAAACATATTGCTGGTGCTATACCGGAAAGTTTTTCGAAACTTTCAAGATTGAAGCAGTTGATCTTGGATGGTAATTCACTACAAGGAGATATACCTTCTGGTTTATCTCATTTGGAGTTACTTCAAACACTTTCACTTAGTGGTAATCATTTGACAGGACATGTACCTTCTGTATTAGGAAATTTCAAGAATCTGCAGCAGTTGAGTTTAACAGACAATATGCTAAGTGGGGTTATCCCAATTGGTTTCAAGAATCTTGTTGAATTGCAGTCTTTGGATCTGAGCCATAATTTACTATCTGGGGTTGTTCCGGATTTTCTTGGACAGCTTCAAAATTTGACATACATTGATCTCTCAAGTAACCAATTTTCAGGGGAGTTTCCTGTTTCCTTGTGTAGTTTGCTCAAGCTGTCGTTTTTATCGATGGATCATAATCGAATAACCGGGAGAATTCCAACCCAAATTGGGAAGATGAAAGCACTTACTTCATTGTCATTGAGTTCTAACAAGTTGACAGGTCAAATCCCTGAGTCTATTGCAGGATTACCAAATCTTTGGAACCTTAGTTTGTCTAGAAATGAACTTTTAGATCCTTTGCCTATTGCTTTCTCTAAAGGGCTTCCTTCACTTTTATCAATAGATTTGTCTTATAACAAGTTCAATCTTGGAATAGTACCTGAATGGATTAGGACTAGAGAGCTTTCTGATGTTAATTTAGCAGGTTGTAAGCTTCGTGGGACGCTTCCGAATTTCACTAGGCCTGATTCATTGAACTCTATAGACTTGTCGGATAACGCCTTCACAGGTGGGATATCGAGTTTCTTTGCAAGAATGTCGAGCTTGCAAAAGGGGAAGATATCAAACAACCAGTTGAAATCTGATATTGCTGTGATCAAATTGCCTGATGGGATTTCCTCCTTTGATCTTCATTCAAACCAGCTTTTCGGGTCTCTTTCGAGGATGTTAAGCAACAAGACAAGCAAATTCTTGGAAGCAATCGATGTCTCAAACAACCAACTCTTCGGGAACATCCCAGAGTTTGTCATTGGCTTAAACCTCAAAGTACTCAACATAGGAAGCAACAAGATTGCAGGTCAAATCCCAACTTCAATATCGAATCTTGATAAGCTTGAGAGGTTCGATATATCAAGAAACCAGATTACTGGTACAATTCCAGTAAGTCTAGGATCACTAGTGAAGTTACAATGGTTAGATTTATCGATCAACAGACTTTCGGGGAAAATACCAGATAGCTTGTTGGGGATTGAAGCATTGAAACACGCAAACTTCAGAGCCAACAGATTATGTGGTGAAATACCACAAGGCAGACCATACAATATCTTCCCTGCAGCTGCCTATGCCCACAATTTATGCTTGTGTGGCAAGCCTTTGCCGCCTTGTAAGGGAAAGAAACAAGACAAGTTGGGCCAGTAACTGCTGACTCCATTCATAGGAATTTATGTTTGTTAACAAACAAACAGTTTACTTTTCTTTCTTTTTTGAATTCTAGTACTACTTGTACAACTCTATCATCTCACATTGTTAGTCAGTGTTTACTTCACATAATTCAATATGAAATGAATAAATTCATTTGAATGATTCTTGTTGCATAATCAATCACAAACTCAAATTCAATTATCACTTATCATTCAAGAGAGAATTTGCATCATTTTGGATAGCTATAACAAGATATTCACTCTGAAAAGATTTGTGAGCAAGAACTAAACCATAAATTTTCATATATTACTACTTCAAGTAGAACTAAGTTGACAATTGATCAAAAATTTACATAAGCCCTCAAAACTAGTCAATTCAAGAATCTTGAAGATAGTGACACCAGTTCAAAAACTAACAGCTCTATTCCTCATCTACTTCTATCTCTTCCTTCACTTCCTCATCTACCGCTATCTCTTCCTTTACTTCCTTCTCAGGCTCCTCGTCTTCATCCTGAAATCATTAATTTAAATGTTAGAATCAAAAAGTTAAACATAAGAGTTTGAAAAACATAAAATTAGCATGAAAGGAAGAGCTCACATTGGCATTATCAGCATCAGTGTTAGACTTTAAGGCTTTCTCATATGCTGCTTTGAGCTCTGTAGCCTTTTCCTGATATGGCTTTTTCTCCTGTGAAACCATTTGAAACACAAGAGTAAGAATCACATTTGGAACAACACAACAAATACAAATAAAACCGTTGACTCATGCCACTCACCTCATCAGTCATGGACTTCCATTTCTCACCACCCTCCTTAGCAACCTAGAGTGATCAACATATAAAGCAATTAGCATTATCTAATGGAAATACAACAAAAGAGGCATCAAGAGCAGGTATATTCAATGTTACCGTGGAGACACTCTTGCAATCAGGATTTGCAGCCTTAAATGTCTGTCTAAAATCATCCCTACAAGATTTTTACTTCATGTCAAAACATTGCTAAAGATTTTGGTGCATATCTATACATGAACAAGCAAGATATAACTGCAAAAGTGTAAGCAATCAAAGAGTGAGTGATTACATGAACACGAAGAAAGCAGTAGGAGGGCGTTTTGGAGCATTTGGATTCTTGGGTTTCTTTTCTCTTTTTGGCTTTGGCTCTGTTGATTTCTCCTTGCTCCTGAGCAATGTTACACATGTTAGAAAACTAAAAACAAAGAACACACATAGAACAACAATAACAATAGCAATAACAAAAGTTCTAGAATATTACTTTGCTGCTGGTTTCTTCACTTCAGTCTGATTTTCTACAACTTGAGCCTCTGCACAAACAAATTTGCCCATTAACAAAACGACCACAGCCCCAAATTCACCAAGGTCACATAGAACATGAAATTTGACATTTTTATTATATAAATAAGCTTCATCATATGATTGGGTACAAAGACTGACCCCTGTAAAATACCAAATTAGATTGATTACAAGTGAAAAGTGATAACAGAGGCAAAAGTATTAGTACCCAAGTTCATCTTGATTTTTGCATCAAGGCTACAATTGTGGAAGCTTATCAATGCTATAGGCACATCTTTGCTGCATTCTTCACTGCAATAAATGAAAGAAAAAACTCAATATACATCACAAAAGTCAGCAGAAAAGAGAAATTCCTTAGTGTTTTTCATTCAAATCTTATACAGAATGAACATTGAACCACAATAACACAGCACAGAACCAGGTTCATTCACCAATTTTGTAAAGTTGAAGAAGAGTTGTTATAGATTACAAAATAGCAACCTATTTCACAAAAGGTAACCTTTAGCCTTCAGCTAATAAGCAAACACACCCACTACATTTACCCAAAAACTGTGTATCTCCATCTACTCCAACATTTAATTTTTTTTTTGGTTTCCCACTCAGTGTGCAGTGATGGCATTGGAGCCCTGACTAAATTTAAATCACACACTACAATACCCATTAGGGGGTGGCATACCCATGACACAAACCTGAAAACATCTGGTTAAGGATAGAGCAACTAGAACCCATGTTAGTACCTATTCCAACATATACACACACTTAAACTAAAACACAACTCTATTTCTCACCCTGGAAAGGGGAAGAAAACAGCAACCCAGTTCATGAATCTGCAAATGTAGATTTCAATGATTCAAACACACTTACTAGCTTCAATAACCTTTTCACCAGAAAATCACATATCTAACTCTGTTTATCAGCTAAAAATGGGAAGAAAGAGCAACCCAATTCGTGAATCTGCAAATGTAACCTTCAATGATTCAAACAGACCAACTACCTTCAATTGACTTTTTTTACCAGGAAAAATTACATATACACCATTTATCACCCAGAAAAGGGAAGAAACAGCAACCCAGTTCATGAATCTGTAAATGTAACCTTCAACAATTTAAACAAACCCACCACCAGAAAATCACATATCTATATTAAAAATCCACACCCATATCAATAAACAACAAAATCCACCTACAAACCCATATGACAAACAGCAAGAAAACACCATCATTTAACATAGAAAAATCAGTTCATACCAACGAGCAAAAGCACTTCCATCCTTAGCACGCTTAAGACTAGCAGCAGCAGCAGATTCAACTTCAACCCTCTTCCTCACTCTAGTAGGACCACCATTCGAAGCCTTAGTCGATGCTCCACCACCAGCCATTTTTT
The DNA here is from genome assembly GCA_029582245.1 of Solanum etuberosum. Lineage (NCBI taxonomy): Eukaryota > Viridiplantae > Streptophyta > Magnoliopsida > Solanales > Solanaceae > Solanum > Solanum etuberosum. The sequence goes on along the minus strand of JAJONR010001872.1, from coordinate 18,414 downwards.
CTGAATCTTGATAACAACCTTTAACACAGAAAAAGCTCTAGATATCAAAAACAGGGGGGAAAACAGAGAGGAAAATCTTTGGTGAAAAATGTTTGTGGGAATTTGGAAGGTTTAAAGAAGAAATGAAGGAGGGAATATTGGTGAAAATTTTGGTTTTTCAGTTTTTTGAACTTTAGCGCCATTTTTTTGAATTTTTATAAGATTTTAGGGGGGATGGAAAAATGACTTGGACTGATGACGTGTTTTGAATGTCTACCGTTGGATTAGAAAGTCTTACTCTTTTGAACGGTCCACGATTGTTCACTAATTTTTTCAATACCTAACGATAATAACTGACTAACATTTTACGATGTATTTTTTCATCAGATTGATATGCAAATAATTGGAATTTATAGAACTTTTAATATAGTTTTTTAATATCTAAATTTTTTGTTTAAAATATCGAATTAATTTAATCTAATTTGACTTTGAAAACTAGTTACATTGACTTTCAAAAAACGCAACATGACAATTAAAAGTAGATAGAGAGAGTAATAATTAATATTAATTTAAGATACTTAAATGTTACTCATATGAAAAAAATTATGGCCAAATAAATTTTTTGAAAGGTGTCTGTGAATTGGGACGAAGAGAATATAGTAGAATTGTCATTTATTTTGTTTCAACTTAAGACGAATGTTGCGAATTAATATTGAACAAATAAAAATGTACAAAGAGATTAAAAATTTAGTCAACTTTATATTATGAAAATCCAACACATTATTATTTCCTTCATATATTAATACTCCTCTATCCAACAATAGTTGTCCAATTTTAACTTGACACATCCCTTAAAAACTTATAAATAGAAGAGTAATTTTATTATATCACCCTTTGAATATAATATATATACAAATAGGGAAATAACTATAATTAATGATAATAATAACTTAAGAACTAAGTGTAAATTATCGATAGATTTTATAAAATGCACAAATATTATTGGACGGAGGGAGTATTGGTAAGAATTGAATGAAAAATCAGCTAGTAATATTTTTAAAATGGCACTAAGCTAGTGAACAACTTTGCTTCTTGAGGAGAACATTAAGGGATTGCTAGGTACCAACGACAAAGGAATAATTAATTTTGAAATTAATTTTTCGATAAACTCATTTTTTGTTAGGTTGGAATAAAAATAATCAATCCCAAAATAGTTTTATTCCTGAATTATAGTAATAATTTTATTCCACATTGAGAATGGAATAACTAATCTCGTGATCACTTATTCCCTTTCTTCATAGAGTAATAGTAGCTAGTTATATAATAAAAATTAATCATATTAGGATTTATTGTCTTTTAATGAGAATTGATCCATAACACTATAAAGAAAGCACATATAATATGAAATTCTGATACTAATATCCTATGAAGCTCCACTTTTTTCTCAATTCAACGTTAAAACTATTATATAAAGTGCAACTATTTTAACATATTTAGTTGATTTTGGGAAGAAATAAACCCCAACTTGAATACGTACTGGTATTAACTATTTCACTATTTGTTCGTTATCTATGTAGCATAGTATCAAACCACCACTAGAAAATTATCTATTAGAACCATAAATCTGATTTCTTAAAATTTGCATGCATAAATTTAATGGTGTCCAAGTAAAAACTAAATTTAAAAAATTTCACTTCAAAAACACATCTCAAAATACCATAAGATTTGCTCAAATTAAACAAAAAAACCCAAAAGCCTAATGGCAGTTGTTCAAAACGCAGGCGGGCTTAGGTACGAGCAGCAGCAGGAGGAGCACCTCCGGCTGGGCGTGGAGCTTGACCAGCCTTAGGAAGATCATCCTGAAATAGAAACAATCCACGTAAGCATCCGACTGACATCGATACACAAATTCAAGACTTCCCAATAGTTTTGAAGCAACTCCATTCTCGATAACTCGATAAACTTTCAATACATTCAAGTAGTTGATATAGGTATTGAACATTTCATAGCATGCAAATTGTTTTGCAGAATATAAGTCAGAAACGAAAGCGGGATTCAAATCAGTAAAACCTACTGAATAGGTAAGTAATAATAGACTTCTGCAGCTAAATATTGATCCCAATAAAGAATTTTGAAGAGAAGTATAGATCAGTACCCTTGGGCGTCTGAAACGCTGTGGAGGCTCACGGACCCTCCTGTCAGTACGAGAACGAACCCTAACAACCTTGGAGTGAATGGCACATGAGACACAATATTGCATCTTCAAGTACAGCTTAGGAAGAGTGTACACTGCAAATATAACATATTCGTGTTAGCTCGTTATTTATATACTACAATTAAATACGTAGTGTTAATTGCACTAAGAATCTCACATTCAAAAGCACAAGCTTCCTGAACATCCCTCACTGCTGCTTGTTCAACTATGTTCCTCACAAGAAACCTCTTGATGGCTTTGTCCTGAAACAAATTAGACACAAGACATATAAGTCCAAGCTCCGATATTCTTGCAAAATTTGGCATCTTAAATTAACACTAAATTAGGAAATACACACAAAATATATGTAGGAGGATCAACAATTATTCAACACTTGGTGAGTTCAACTACTAATATAACTGTTAACATTTATAGGGGGGCTCTACTTCAAGAGCAAAGTACATTATATCAAAGATGAGATGAAACAAGTAAAGTGATCTCATTAAAGCATAACAACTACACAGGCTCTTAGCTTCCGACGAGAAGATGCCATTGTATCAATCATTCCAGAAAACAAACAAGACTTTACCGATTCTTTGATTTCTAAACAAATTCATAAAGCACAAACCATTGTATTCACAATGCGAATGTATTCAAAATATAAGGAACAACTATCCAGGCTCAATCAGCAAGTTTCAACCATTCCAAGACCACAAATAACAGCTCAGTCGAACAAGACCAAAACAAGACTGGATCTTAGCTCCGACAACAAGTTCCAATTGTACAAATCATTCTAAAATACAAGACTTAACCTAATTAGCTGATTACCAAACAATTAAAAAAGCACAAACCATTGTATCCACAAGAAGACTTAAAACTCAAAATCACGGAACAACCATACAGCTTCAATCAGCATGCTTCAACCATTCCGAAACCACAATTAACAGCTCAATCAAATTAAAGATCTCATAAACAACAAATCAAATAATCATCCAACCAAAAACACTAACAAATAGTCAAACAAAAACCAAAATCTCCATCATGTGAAACACATTGATCCTAATAACAATTTTAGGCATCAGCTAGAAAACTCAAATATTCACTAGCTCTTTGTTCCCAGAACTAACAATATTTTGATATCATTAATAAAATTATACTTCATCAAAAAATTCTAAAGACCTAAATATAACACAATGATAACATATAATATACAACTTAGGTCTAAATCCAGAATAAATAAATAAAATCTATATGAAATAACCATTCGACTCGCATTCAAATACAAATTAGGCGTAGTTACTATCTGAAAAGGAAAAAAAAATACAAGATACCTTAGGGCAGCACTTGCCGCAGTTAGAGCAACGGATGAATTTGACATGGCCACGTCCATGCTTGTTACGACCTCCATTTCTTCTCTTGAAAGTCTGCAAAATTTACAGATACACACAAAAATCAGAGAAATTATACATTTCCTAAGCAAATTTGATGAACAATAACAATTTCGAATCGTTACTTACCATTTTCTGAGTTGTTGCTGCCGCTTCTGAGCACAATGCAAACTCTAATGGCCGCAACTCTGCTTTATGAGAGACTAGGGTTTATTCTTATTGATAAGAGAGAAGAAATATTGGGCTTTTCGGGAAGCCCAATTAGAGCTATGATGGGCCTTCTTTGAAAAAGCACAAATATGGGCCTACAGATTCTCACCTTACAAAATCCTACCCATTCTCGGAGTCATTTGATAAATCGTATAAGAATAATATGGGATGATGTATATTATTGAGATTACTTATACTAATAATATTTTTTATTTATTGTTTAGTTTGTTGTATTAAATGAATATATGATATATTAAAAATAAATACTATCATGTATTATTGTTAATGTCATTATTTACTATGTATACAAATAGTAGTGACATAGTAAGGATTTTCACTAATAGGTTTCAATATGAAAAAGTAAACACATGAATTTGTCGGAGGGGAAGGGGATTCGACGAGCACCCTAGCCCTAAGCTAGCTTCGGTCCCGTTGAATATGATGTATATAACTAATACATGCATTAGTTATACATTATATTGGGGAACATTATCAAATAAGAAATTTAATAATATCAATGATAATACGTGTATTATTTTCTCTAATACCTTTTACCAAACGATGCTTTGATTTCTTTGTATATGATAGTGAATATTTGGACATAAGTACCGTAATCCTCATTCTGATTCTCTCATTTTATTAAATAAAAATTTAAGTGAAATCTATGTTGTGTATCCATAATTAGTTTTTTAAAAAAACTAATTACCTAAATAGCCCCTCAAGTTTGACAATTTTTGTAAGATGGCTTATATAAACGTTACTAGTAGATAGATATTTAAACTTGTATGTGTCTTTTAAACACTTGTGTTATGTGTGTTTTTTTTTTAGAAAAAATATTTACAAGGTAGCCACAAGTATGTACGTTATAATTTTATGCTACCTACTTCAATTTCAGTGAAACCATATTCATTATTGATGAAATAATCAAAATTTCAGCTTATTAAGCATAAATATTGAGATTTGATGAACAAATTCAAATCGTTGTTCACCATTTTTTGTGGACTAGTTGTGGTTGGAGCCTCTGAGCAGTAAGCACAATGGAACTATTAGGGTCACAACTCTTTGTTTATAAAATTATGGTTTTTATTTATAAGAGACGAAAATATAGAATTTTTTGCAGGAAGCTCAATAAGAAATGAGCTTTTTGGAGAACTTGAATAAGATGAGTTATCTTCTTTAAAAAGCTCAAATATAAATACACATCCTTTATATTTCTCAACATTCCCAACTTACGAAAATCCTAAGCATTTATAAAGACTAATTAGAATTAATATTTTCCAAATTTGAAATATAATCTCAAGTTGAGTTTGAAATTTTCTACTAAACACAACAACAACATATCTGATGCAAGGGCGACTCAATAGAACAGTAGACATAAAGCCAATTTTTTTTAAAAAAAAACTTATGCTTTTATATATATATATAATTTTATTTTCATAATTTTCAAAAATACATGATAATTAATTATTATCATAATCAATTGTCAATATAATATTTCTTGTAGTAATTTGTAAGACCCGAATAGACATATATAAATTATTATACATTATATAACACTACAAATGTTTATACCTTAGACAAGATCTTATTGATTATAGTTTTAATTTTTTTTTTATCAATTGAATCAATTGTTATACAAACTATTGAAATATTTTTATAAGTGGTAGGAATATTGAAAAAGTGAAATTGAGTCTTCACTTATTTGAGTATCCCAATTACAATATTCTTTTTACTTGTATATATTTTGTATTACATTTAATTACAAAAATAGGTCTAAACCATGTGATTGTTACGCTTTAGAAGACATTCAAAAGGCAATGTCTTTAAAAATTTCATTATTTGATAATCTAATTATTTTGAGCTTGAAATGGCTAAGAGACACCTCAAAGAATTGAATAAAGTATTATAAAGTAAATTTTAAAATATGATTGGTTCAAATTGAAATGACTTAGACAAATCAAAAAATCATAAGTAACTGTAAATTTACTAAATTTAATTGCATTAGGAAAAATTCAATTAATACTAACAATAAATACATAATTATTTATATTTATATATATTACTATCAAATAATTTTGGGGACTTGTTTTTCAGGGGCCTAAAGTCATTGTTTCGGTGGCTTTGGGGTTGAGCCGCCCTGATCTGGTGTAATCCCATAAGTGGGGTCAGTGGCGGTTTGAGATTGAGCCGCCCTGATCTGGTGTAACCCCATAAGTGGGGTGAGAGGCGGAGCCAGAAATTTTACTTAGAGTGTCCAAGAATAATGGTGTGTGGCCGTCAAAATAAAATAAAAAAATAATTTGTTATTTGGGTTCAAATCCGGAACTCCTTCATTCAAATGGACACCCATTACCACTGCACCAAAGACATAGCTTTTGTCAAGTGTGTCCAACTTTAAATATATATCCTTTAAATATAGAATTTGACATATATATACAACGTAATTTTTTTACATATATATACACCCTTGTGTGGTTATAGCTACGCCTCTGAATAGGGTCAGAATAGAGTATAATGTACGTACTCCTTATCCCTAGACCCTTGGTTCAAGATTGTAAGAATAATGTGACAACAAAATAGCAACACAAAGCAATAGGTAAAATAATACACATTCAAGAATAAGAGACTATGTAACCTCTACTACACAATGTGCGACAACACTTGAATACCTGCTAGTCTTCTATCGTAATCCCAACCTGCAAAACTTCCTATCTACAGTAAAACCTCACTAAATTAATATAAGTGAAACCATGAAATATTATTATTTTGTAGAGGTATTATTTAATCGATAAATTATTATTTATTAATTTAAAAAGTGTTTTGAGATTCAATGAAGGTTAATTTTGATTAAATCAAAATCATTGTACCTTACTAATTTATGTATCATTTTATTGAATTCACATAAAAAAAAAAATTATTATACATAAAGTACAATGAATACATCCAAATCATTACATCTTATTAAATTATTTATCATATTTATTTAATTTCATATAAAAAATAAATTTATTATACATAAATTACAATATATGTGTATGATTCACTGTAATATATTTTTTTGTTAAATGATATATTGTAAAATAAACTCAATGATTCATTATAAAAATAAATTCATTGTACAAGAGTGTTCATTGTTTCATAATAATCAAACATTATTCATATCTTATTAAATCAATGTATGATAGTGAGAGAATAAACTACATAAGCAACATAGATTTTTTTTTTTGAATCCATATCCGAAAAATGATTTCTCATTTAAAAAGTGTCACAAAATCATCAACGATAGATCAAATACGTAAAACATTATGTGAGTACAAAAGCGATCATTTCACATGTACTTAAAAGTATTTGCAGTCGTGGCAACACCGAAACTTTTGAATGTAATAAGAAGAATTAGAGATGAGCTTGAACTAGATTTAAATTATAACAAGAAGTAAAACACAATAGAATTATATTTCACTAAATCATCTTAGATATATTTGTACTTTTAAAAAATTATTAATGGGACCATATATTTATATAGAGGTCTTCTGAAAATATATTATCTTATCGAAATAAGTGATTTTTTCCTTTGGCCCAAGTCAGGACCGGAAGAAAATATTATCTTAGAGAAATTATTAATTTACTGAGTATTAATTTAGTGGATTGGAAGAAAATATTATCTTAGAGAAATTATTAATTTAGTGAGGTTTTACTAGAGAATCATGTCTTTTGTAAGCTGAAGTTGTGTCAACCTACTTCTACCTCTCATAACTCTTGTTACAACCTACCTCTCACACCTTCTTATAGACGCATCCACACACTTTCTCTTAGCATATCCAAAGCCCAAACCATCTCATCCTCTTACCTCACCATGTTTGCGACGAAGGCCACCCCTATCTCACCCCGTTATAACTTCATTCATGACCAAATACTGATTTTCAAATGAGTCTTTTTTTTGCTATGCATAGTAAAAATTATTCACAAGTTTAATCTCTTTCACTTCAAGCCTTGAAACTTACCTTTCAACTTCAAAATCTAATTTATTTTTTTGAAAGAACACTAACAAAAGAAAAGAAAAGGAAATTTAAATATCAACCTCAAGAAAAACATGACAGCAGAAAAATTGTGCCTATTTTAAAGAAGGGATTGAAAAATTTTCACTCTCAAAAACAAGAGAGAAAATTAGCAGGTTGAAATCTCTGCTTCCCGACAACGATAATCAAGCTGTGGCTGCCTTCTTTTCTTCCTCGAGCTTCTTCAGTTCTGCCAGTCTTTCTGTCCATGCTCTATCCCTAGCAACTGCAGCCATCTTACGCTCTACTCGTTTAATCATTTTCTTCCGGTTTGCCTCCTGCATCTGAGCTTTACGCTTCTTCTTCTCACCCTGTGCATGAATAAAACTCAAATTTATTAATTCAAAGGAATGGAGTGAATTGCTGAAGTTCTTGAAAGAAAGTTCTTCAGTCTCTGAATGGCCATACGAAGAATGATAAGTACAATGACTCAAACAGTACAAAACCAGGATAAGAGTACTGGACCTTAAAAATGCCAGCTTTAATGCTTGATCCAAACTAATGCTGATAAAATGAGCTCATATTTTGCTAACCCGCCCAGAGTTCAATGAGTTGGATAAGTAATACTTTAGATGAGTAAAAAGGGGTTAGCCACATACATTTTCTAGAGGGTTTCCTCCTTCTAGAGAACACGTGATATGTCACTGTAATGAACGTATTGAAGAGAACTTCAATATTCTAAAATTCAGTTACTTGATTGGATCATGCGATTTTAAAATTTTGTAAATCAGTTGATCAAAATATTGTCAAAATCCTGGATATTTCTTTATTTCTCTTTATCCATTGCAAGCAGCACTGTGAATTTTTTTTGGAGACAGCTTTTACTAGTTTATTTGAGAACTGTATTTATCTGAGATATTTAATTTGTTGCTAAAGTGAAACTTCAGTGAGCTTACAGCTTTAGGAGATAAAAATGGGTCAGGACCCTTTTTTACCCAACCAATTCTCTACTACTGAAGCTGTTCTTATTTAACTCATTTTCAACCAGCCCAAACCCGCCCTGCCCTGCCCATTTGCCACCACTTATCCCAACCAAGAGAATTCAATGACTCAACTGTGAGGGGAAAAAAAGGTTTTGAATGAGAAGATGGGTCCTCAAAACATGAAAGTAGGCCACAATAACATTCATTTGTAAAATGAAGATAGATCTTCGGAACATGAAAGTAGGCCCCATTAACATGTGAGTGGATATTTTCGGGCCAAGGAGAGAGTGCAACATATATATATCAAATAGATAGTGCATTGATAAGTAAAGAAGGTGTTCTCGTAGTTTGTTATTTCTTTCAAACTGGTTAATATGCTTGGAGCTACAAAATACAATCACGAGTTCACGACTAGGATACTTCAAACTCTCTAAGTCCTAAGTTTTAGCAGAGAGATCCAAGGCTTAATTTGCTGATTCAGTTTAGTGTTAGCAACTTGCTTTGCTATGCTTATTGGATAAATATGTGAATGGTTGTTTACTGTTTTTTTTTCAACTTATTTTGGCTTATGTGATTTTTTTTTTATGCTTTGGGATACAGGCAACCAAGACAAGGCAAAGTAGGATAGTCTCATTTTACTGTATCAGTCATGGAACTTGGAAAGCATGGTCACCAACAAATGCATTGATTAACGACCACTTGATTTCAACTCGAAATATATACTATGCAAAGAAAACTCTTCTAACTTTGGTGATCAATTTGTAGAGTGGACGTGGAATGTAATATTTAGTCACCATCGGTGACATCTGAACCACAGATGACAAAAAAGCTTAAAAGTTGCCGAGTCCAAAGTAGGGAAGTCGGCAGTGCATGTAGTATCTAGGAAGTTGGTGTTTATTGAGGTTACAGTCAACAGAATTTACTTGTGAAAAATGACAGCCAGAGGGGCACGAATACTCTCAAGTAAGAATAGAGGAGAATCAGTTGAGTTTAAAAAGGGAGATTCAATAATATGCATGGAGTAAAAGTTTTTTTAAAAAAAACAGGATAATACAAGTACAGGAACCACACTTACCAAAGATTTAGTTCTGATACTCAAACTATAAAGATTTTTTTTTTGAACTTAAAACTATAAAGAAAAATTTGAATTTGCAGTATCGACACAATATCACATCAGTTTACCATCATAAGTCAGAAAATAGCATATGAACCGCCCTTTGCATATTAAGTTCAATCCTAGTATCCAGTTTCTAAATCTTCACAAGCATATCTTAAAATATTCCAATTATCTACTTATGAAGAGAAAACGACATTCTTCTCAAGAACCAAAAGAGACTCATCATCAAAAAGGATAAAGGGAATCAAAAGTTGTAGCGACATACCAATATAAAAGCCTTTCGCTGCCCGATTCTCTTCTTCTCATTCCTCCGCTTGACACTTCCTTCATTGGGATTGTTTGGACTTATAGGTTCACCGGGGGTATATTTAACCCACGCATACGGACCTAAATTCCAAAAGAAAAAAAAAACTCTTAACTTCTTTTCATTCTGTCATAATCCAAAAGCCGGTAAAAATCCTAAACATACCAAGTGTGTTTGGTATCGCAGAAATATTTTTAGGGAAAACGTTTTCCTTTAGCGTGAGGTTAGTATGAATTGTTGAAAAAAGTTCTCTCCAAGAAAAATATTTTCCACCAAAAGAAGGTAAAATGACTTCCATCAATTATGACAAAGTCTTTTTTCTTAACAATACCAACTCTTACTCTATATCAATCAACACTTACAACATTGTTGTGAACTTTAAGCTAGCATTTGACCATAGATTTTGAAATTTTATTTTCAAATATCTGTTTGGCCATGAAACTTTATCAGAATTTGAAAATCTAAATATGATCTTCAAATATTTTCAAGTTCCCAGCTAAGACTAGTTTTTTTATTTTTGGTGACTTCCACTCACAATACTTCAAGTTTTTCCAAGTAAAATACATATACAAACACAACTTCGAATTCCAAAAAACAAATGTTCAAGTTTAAACTTCAAAATCTATGGCCCAAACGCATCATCAAACACCATCCACACGTTCAATCCTCCACCTCGTAGGATTACAATTCTAACTAAACACTAGAAAATGATTTCCCAAGCTACAATATTTCCTATGGAAGAAACTTTCTATGTAAAAAAAAGACATTCATCTATACCAAAAGCACCCAAAAACATCATAACTTGCATAACAAAATGCCCAAATCTGAAAATGGCATAAACCCTAGGTTGCAAATTAACTACTCCATAAAATATGATTATAACCGGAAATGAAGATTAACCTGGAGGTCTCAAGCTAGCTCTTTTACGTTTAGGCTTGTCACTGTGTCTTCGCTTAGGGAAGCGAGTGTCAGTCAAGCTGTGAAAAGCACTGGATGGTGGAATCCATGGAAGCCTAGGTCGGAAAGTGTTGAACAAATGACGGAGCTCCGGTGCCGGACAGATGGTGTTCGCCGGAGAACTGATCGGAGCGAAGGCGGATACGGTTCGGGTCGACAAGAGTGCTCGTGAAACGGGTCGGATGATGTTTCTTAGGGCTCCGAAACCCATGTCGGCGTTTGAGTAATCTGAGAACTGTTTGTGAAGAAGAGAAGTAAAAAGCAGGGGAATGAACCAAACGACGTCGTATAAGAACCTTTTTGATCGATCAATTTATTTTTTAAATTGATAATTATATATTATAATTTAAGCGGATTAATAAAGTTTGATTATAATTATATTGTGTTTGAGATCGCATGATTTAGTGTCTAGTCCTATAGACATGAATTTGGTAAAATTAATTTCGTTTTAGAAATCAATTCAATTAATAAAATTCAAAACATTTTTTGCAATTTAACTAGGTAAATTGATTTGAATCTCTAATATCATAAAAGTTAGTTGAATATCTTTTAATAGAATATTATATAAAAATAAATTAGAACAATTTAAACATTGTAAAAGTTAATTAATGTCACAATAATTTATAATGAAAATGTGAAGCATAATAGGATTTTTTTTTCCATGTGCGTGTAATTCATATCTTATCCATTTCACGAGCCTCTAATTGATAACAAATTGTCATGCCTTTTGTTAAGTTTAAGCACAATATTATTATTAATTTTCTTCAAAGCATAGCTAATAAGCTTGTTCTTTTGTTGGCTTTTTTAAAGCTTATACATAATATCGTTGATGATATATGTTTTATTCGTAGGAAAAATTGTATATTATAGCAAACTATTAATTCAAAATAAATGTTATGACTACAGTTTCATTTAATTATAATTCTCAACAAACTTCTTGTCATTCTCTTCTCTCCTCTGAATCTCGCTCGCCATTCTCAATCTCTCATTCGCCTCTCTCACTTTATACAAATACAAATGTATAAATTGTGTTTGTATAAAGCGAGAGAGACTGTATATACAAATACAAATAGATATCTCTCTGTCCTATACACTTATAATTATACAAATACAAATCTTCCCCTACTTAGTTCTTTTTTGCCTTTCTCTCTCTCGCTTTATACGGACACAAATTATACAAATACAATATATAATTTGTGTTTATATAAAGCGAGAGAGAGAGAGAGATTTTATATATAAATACAAATGTTTTAACTCGATTCAATTGTATACAAGTTTAAATTTTATGCACGTATACAAACACAATCATTGATACATATACATAGTAGTTACATATATGCAACTATCTAACCAATATACATATACAATTCACCTCTCTCCACCCTCTGCCCTTTCTCGCTCGCCTCTCTCATCTCTGACCCAATCTCGCTCGCCACTCTAACCTAACACAGAGAACATATACATATACAAACACAATTTTCATACAAATTCGCGATTTTATACAAATCAGATGCTCCATAGCAAACATAATTTGACTATAGAGCACAAATAGCAAAACTGTAGTTATACAGTGCTAATATGATTTTTATGTTTGTTATTCCTAAAATTTACTCTTATTTGTATTTAGCTATTTAAATGATTCAGTTCGTCAAATTATCTCGTCTGTTCATAAATTTAAAACCAATTTAAGAAGTCGTTCTACTTGATAATCTTTAGATATATGCTTATTTTTCAATACATTTCATCGACTACTATGTCCTTCATCATATCCAAATGCCTAAATATCCACTATATGGCTTTCCTCGTTGAACCTCATCATTCCTTTTTAAGTCAATATCATCTCAAGATGCATCTTAAACTTATATTTTTTTAATAATAATACACAAACAAATTGAACTAATCTTTTAGCTTTTCTAAATTAACGCTCTAAATTTTACAATATATGTAGTAGATAAATAGGATTCTAATAGTCGGGCAAGGATTTATCCTCGATAGAGAAACTTCTTCCGAATGGACCTTTATGTGAATCCTAGTCGGACTCCAATGCATGGGAAATCAAAAGTATAGGATTCTAATACAAAATCTATAAAGTTGTGGGGCAATATTATCACCTTTTAGAAACCTCATGGACCAAAATTGTAATTAAAACCTTTTATTCACAGACGCCGCCATCACCATTCTATAATACCAAAATTTTCTTCAACTCAGCAACAATGGCTTCCACAACAATGGCGAAAATCAATGAAGACCAAGTTCGCAAAGCAGTAAAATCTCTTCTCAAGTGGAAAAAGCTTCAATCCAAGAAAACGCATGAACCCCAAAACCTCAATTCACTATCAGATGAAGAAGAAGAAAACGAAGAAGATGAAGTAGTAGATGATAATTTCATCTATCTTCAATTAACTCTGAAGAAAATCCCACCAAAAGAACTCACAACCCCTCACAAAATCACCCTCCCCAACCCCTGTTTCCACCCACTTGAATCCTTCGCTAATATTTGTCTCATCATTGACGACAGACCCAGAAAACCCCACAACTCAAAAACCAAACTTGATGTTGAAACAGTGCAGAAAAAGCTTAAATCTGAAGGAATTTCAATTACGAAAGTTTTGAAGTTTACCAAGTTGAAGTCTGAGTACAAATCTTTTGATTCGAAGCTGGATTTGTACGGTTCATATGAACTGTTTTTGGCTGATAAAAGAGTGATGAATTTGCTTCCAGGTTTATTAGGGAAGCAATTTTACAAGAAGAAGAGGAAAGTACCTGTGCCAGTTGATTTGAGGGGGAGTAGTAGTTGGAAGGAGGAGATAGAAAGAGCGTGTTCGTCGACTTTGTTGTGTTTAGGGAGTGGAACATGTAGTGTTTTGAAGATTGGGAGAGGAGGGATGGAGAGTGGTGAAGTTATGGAGAATGTTTTAGCTGCCATTGATGGAATTATTGAGTTTGTTCCTAAGAAATTGAATGGTGTTAGAGCTTTTCATTTGAAGTTTAGTGATTCATTGGCACTGCCTGTTTATGAGGATTTGCCTGATCAAAGTGCAAAACAATGAGAAGAAAAAGAAGTAGAGAAAGTGAGATATTGGCTCTTTGAAAGATTTTTCGAGCTAGAAGTTCGTGTAAGGAGTTGATGCTTAGGTAAATTTGGATGAAGTGTTTCCATTTTTGTTCTTACTAGATAGTGAATACAACAATGTGTTCTTTTTCCTTTTATTGTCTGATTTGATCTAGTGTTGTTTCAAGTGAGAAATTTCTAATGTTATACATCTTGGTAGCTTATAAATGTATTCAGTTCAATTTATGATGAAAGTGAAAGTTTCAATCATCATGTGCTCGAAAGGCCAGTGTTTCATCCTTTTCCATTTTAGCTAGTTGTTATGTGTATTATACTTGCAACTATTTCTAAACATTGCTATCATGGGAGAATTATGCTCTAATATTTTTAGCAGTCATAAACTTCTGTTATACAATGCTAGAAAGCATAGATAATTTTCTTTTGGATTCTGCGAAGGACAAGTATTTGTTGTTTTATGATATTTTATGAGTATATAGATTGTGTATGTGGCTGTTTTTCTACAGTATATGCTAAGCAACACCAGCACCAGTATTATTCTCTTTCATTATCTGTGTACCAAAGCTTTCGGGCAGTGCTTCAAATACTACCTAGTCGTCCTTTGCGGCCACATTGAAAGAGAAGCAATTGTAAAACATGCAAGTACTTATCTAAAAATAAAAAAAGTACTAACCTTGGTGATGCTATCTATACCAAAAAGAGAAGAAAGGAAACTCAAATTTTCCAACCATTGTGATAAGAATAGTGGTAAGTATACCCCAAAGAGGGAAAAATAATGTATATAATTTGCCTGTCCTTTTTATATATTTCTTTGTTAGGAAACAGTAACAAGTGTAATCTAGTCTAATGAGGAATTATCAGATCAACCAATCACCTTAAACAAATTTCAAGTGCCTGAAGAGCTTTGAAGGTTGCTTCCAGTAGCAAGATATATAGTAATCTTGTTCTGAGTGCTGATTGATGCAGCTAGTTTAATAATTAGTAAATCAATCTTTCCTTTTTCTTATTTCAGCAAATCACTCTCTTCTGTTCTATGTTTCATTTAATCTGAGTAGAGACTTCGTAAATCAAAGTTTATGTCCAGGGCATACCGTCCTTGAAACATAAAGAGTAATCTGGAACTGTTTATGTTTACTTAGTGTTTGAGTTGGAAGTACCAATGTCTGTAACAAGAAATCTATAAATACATTATCTTGGAAAATTAGATCTTTCTAGTCTCCATTGCTCTTCAATTTCATCGCCTGAAAAATCCATTCATAAGTGGGAAGGGCCTTGGGTGAATTATGCTTATATTTAGTAGGTGTTATGTCATCTGTGTCTTTTGAAGCTGGTCTTTTCAGCTTGTTATAATGGGATACTGCTTTGATTAAGTCTGTCTCCTTGAACTTTGCTTATATTGCCGGTATCGAGCACGAATAAAAAATTTATGGACTGTGATACCAGTGAAATAGTCTAGGTACCAGAATATGTACTTGTGTTGTTTAAAACTGATGAGATAGTCAAGGTATTTGTTGCTTTAACTTATTTTTTGGTTTTAGGTAACAGCATTTTAGTACATTGGCTGTCACGCTTAAATGCTAGGACAAGTTCCATTTTACTGATATAGTGATGAGGTAATCATTGGTATAGATAATGAAGGATCAGAACATGAGTCAGATACAGAAAAATAAAACATGTAAGTTTCATAGTAGAGCTTTATGCAGAAATGTTGTTTCTTAGATGGAAGAAATAAGGCCTCTCTCTTTGAAGAATGTGACACAATCATCAAACATCTCTTCAATGGACTTGAATTTCATTCCTAATCCCTCCAGCTTCAATGTGTTGAAATCATAGGAAGGTCGATCCAGTTCCTTAAACCTGAAATAGCAGTTGGCGAATGTGAATCTTCATCAAAACGGTACTACCTTTCTTTCTAGTTCGTATTATTTGTTTTAAGCAGAAATAACAGATACAGATCCAAGATATTTAAGCAGTGGAGAACACCTCTTTACTATATGCGCATACACACACAGACATGCATAATTACAAAGTGTTCACTTTTCTAATTTCTATATATACAGTGATGTATGCAGGATTTTGTGCAAGTGTTATCAACCTATTAGTAGACTTGGCTTGTACTTGAAATAGAGACTTCAGCTGTAGGGGTTTTAAGGTGTTACTTCATGTTCTAAAATCTAAATTAATGTTTACTTTATGTTATTTTGAAGTGGAGCTAACCTATTGTATATATACAAATGTTTCTCTAAAATATTCCAAAGCAATGTCAAATGACAATTCCTGATACAATCTGCCACTACGTATATGTAACTTGAGTTTGAGACAATAGATGCAAATGCACCCACAGCTTATATAATGGATCTGCCTTCCTCTGGGTTTTACTAACCTTTTAGGAATAGGCAAAGATGGATAGCGTTCTGATAGAACTGAGACAAGTTGATTGTTGTCAAGAACCTTTGAGCTGCAAAGGTACCTCCCATGAGCACTTGGATGCTCATAGACAAGTATATGGGACAGAGCTACGTCATCTATGTGAACATAACCCATCCTTCCATGGAAGTCAAACTTATCTGTCTTTCCTTTAAGCAAACCAAGGACATCATCTGCTGTTGAACACAAATCTGGAGGCAAACTTGGCCCAATGATGAAAGAGGGGAGTAGTGTCACAAGATCGATGTTGTTTTGTTCACAGAATTCCCAAGCAGCCTTCTCAGCCAGTGTCTTTGATAGTACATACCAAATCTTGCATGCACAGAGTAAAATGATGAGATTATTGTTTATACTTTCCATCTGAATTGATATGACACTCTTTTTATTTTGGGACGTGTTGAAGTGTTGATTGATACTACTTTCAAGAATCCAAATTCAAGAAAATATTTATATTTTGATGTTTAAGTTGGTGATATGTTCTCTCTCAAACTATCTTTTCAATTACCACCTCAATATATTTCTTATATAGAAGTCAACTTCATATTTTAAACTTCGTACTCAGTCAATTCCATGATATGAAATGGAATGTAAGCAGAATAGATGTGTTTACCTCAAACTTTTTGCAGAATTCAACAGAGCTCCAAGATGATTCATCCAAGGGTATGTTAGGGTCAATGTCATCTCTTACCCTTACAGTTGAAGAAGATGAGGTCAAAACCACGCGTCTCAGTCTTGGATTTTTCTTGCAGGATCTTAACACATTTAAGGTACCATCAACTGCAGGATTCAAGATTTCAACCTGCAGCATGGACAATTAGTTACCAGAAGGTGATTCCCTCCGTTCAATTGATATAGTACTCTTTTCATTTTGAGAAGTTTTGATATGTCTGACTTACTACAGCTAGCGTGTTTAGTCAAATATTGTCATATAAAATGAAACGAACAGAAATATTTTGGATACCGTGACATCAAAAGTAGCCTTTCCCAAGACAGGTGAGGCAGTATGAAAAACACCTTCACAACCCATAATAGCATCATCAAAGCTGCCTTCATCAGTTAGGTTAGCCTTCACCAGACGAAGTCTCTCCTTTGCTCCTTGTAGCTTCCATAAATGTCCTACTTTGTTCTGGTTCCCTGATTTTGACATAAAAACTTTAATGCCATGAAACAGATATAAATCTCCATTACTAGTAGCTATATTACATGAATTCGTTTATGGATGTGTGTAACTATCCGTTATATACAAACACATCTCGCTTCTTTTTCCTTCTCCAATATTAGATTATTTAGAATAATTTGCAAGTACTCACACCCTTATCATACAAATGTAGGCAGGGCAAAGCTACATGTAGTGAAGGGGTTTCTTTTTTTTTTCTTTCTTTTAAATTACATCAGGCGAGGGGAAGGAGAAAGGACTAGGGATGCTATACAACTGATAGAGTTTGAGCCCTCCACTTCAATTGTACAAGGCAGGAAGGTCTTCCCTCAACCCCATGAAAGGGAATTGACCGACTCGAATTGCTTTTTTTCTTTTATTGAATTGATCCCACCAGAACAAAAATTCACTTAATTGATACATGTACCTCCACCTACCAATTCAACATAAAATTCAAGATATTCCATCGAGTCTTCTTGATCTCGCTTAAATTCCCCTCTTCGGAAAATTATACTGTGCGAATAAGGTAAAAAGAACAATTGTGTTTGTATATATTTAGATTGTTGAACCCCCTTGACGTAAGAGAAGTTTTTGTAGGCGTTTCAAGAATTGCTTTAAGTCACAGGTTTGAACC